>VMKM01000536.1:0-307202 GCA_008360985.2 Macquaria ambigua
TATATGTATATATATATATATATATGTATATATATATATATATATGTATATATGCGCTACAAGGCAGGGGTGTATGATTGTACAGACTTTACATGAACTACCTTCTACATCAGAGGTGGCTGCTTCAGAAGAACTTGTGTAGTTTAAATCTTTTTCTAACTCGATCTCCATGTGGATGGTGTCCTCAGTCACTGCATTGAGCCACAGCAGCAGGTCGGCTGAGAGGATCAGCATCAGTCCAGACCTGCATCCAGTACAGCAGGCCAACATAAACGCATTCAAATATGAAGGTAAAGACATAACATACACTTGATCCATTACTATAAACTATAACTACTATAAACTATAAAATATACAGAGTGATGCACCTGGTGATTATCTTGTGTCTCTGAATGCAGTCTTTGGAGTGAGCCCACAGTAAATATGTCTGCAAGAGAAAAATAAGCAGTTATTCAATAAGGAAACTTCTGAATAATCACAAAACAGTAAGATTTTAAAGATGAATGTATTAAGATGTTTTTTCGTAGTGCTACAGAGAAAAAAACATTGAAATGAAGTGTGAAGAAGAAATGCAAATAATGAGCCAAAGGTCATTTTTTTGCATTTTTGCTTTGCAGAACAGAAGTGCTGATTTTATATCTTATGAATCCTTTAAACTTTTAACACAACTCGTCTGACACATTATTAACATACTTTTATTAGCTCTGAAGCTGTTCAACCATCTGACAAGCAGTTGTGAAGAAGCATACTGGCAGCTTTAGTACACTATATTTTACAGTCTCTATTTTTGAACCAAGAGCTACTAAATAAAACCGCTACCACTGTCCTTGAATGCCCCCCTGTCTTCCCTTTAGCAAAAAATAAAAAACAGAAATACATAAGCATCTCTAATAATTTTTGTACAGTCCATTACTTGGTCTGGTGACCAGTTATGCTACCAGTAAGTTGGCCAGATTTAGATAGATATTGGTGTGTAACTGACATCCATGATTAAGTCATGAGCATAATAATGCTTGTTATATGCATATGATCTTTAGCATGTAGAATTATCCAATAATTGCCACTTAAGGCCACAGTGGCTGCTGTTGAGCAAATGTATGATATAAATATAAGCTTTAAACAAGATATTACACACTTTGATTTTTACTGCGAAACAGAGATATGATACATCTGTTTCTACTTCTTGTTGACCTTACTTTAAGGGTCACTATCTCCACTTATGGCTGATTTTATCTATTAATTTCTACATGCTATGACCGATGAGTAAGCCTATAAATGTTTGAGAATAAGCTCATTATAAGCTGTAACTTCCCAAGTTCCTTTTTTTCTACCATTAAATGTTGCTTAACAGCTTTCTGACATCCGTTTTTTTTGCCGTTGTTTCAGCCCTCTGTTGGAGAATCAGGATCTAAATATCTTTACCTGTAGCAAGAGAAATAAAGCCTCGATGAATGGGGCGAGCACATTAGGCAGAGGCGTACAATCCCTCATAGTGATCACATAACCAACCCTGCAGATATACAGCAGCAGACTGCATGCAGCAAAAAGCATGAGGACCACTGGAGCAGAGCCGGAGAGAAAAGAAATATTTCATTACACGATCCAAAACACATGTGATCTTATATTTTGTCATAATGATAACACACAGGAGCTTACAGGTGACAGTGATTCCCCCGGCGTGGTGGTCTTTATGTGGGCTGATGTTGGGCTGTTTCCTGGCCCACAGCAGGTACCACAGCATCCAAAACAAACAGACCCCCATCAGCAGCAGCATGAATGTCTCGAGCTCCTGGTGCTTCAGGCCATCGGGTTTGAAAGTCTGTCCGGCCGTCAGGGCAGCTCCCAGCAGCACCACATTCAGACCCAGCAGACCAGAGATCATACGCCTTCCACTGGGAATCCAAATCAGCACCGGATCCAGCTCCGGGTCCTGGATCTCGTTGTCTGAGTTCCCAGCTGGTTCATCGCTGGGGGTGTTGCAGGAGGAATCCAGCTCTGTGACTCCAGGATCTGAATTCATGTTCACCTTTTTTCCCTCCTTCTTCTAAAAACACTCTTTCGTTACTTTCGCCCTGCTTCTTCTTTTTCTCCTTTCCATTCAGTTTCCAGGTGTTTTCTCTCGTGCGCTCGCACTTTATAGCTGAAACCCTGCTGTTGTTCAACATGTGGTGGCATGCGTCTGAAAGCTATTGCAATGCTCTTGATCTGCCCTCCCACACCGGTTTGGGTGCGGTCATGATTCAGTACATTCAAAACGACACACCTTTCAGAGAACAACAGGTATAGTGTTTACTCTTCTTGTTAACCCAAATCACCTGTGCCGAATCCCAGGGGCTAGGGAGTAACCACGCAATCTTTGGGGGGGTCGTGTCCTGTATCCCTGTTAAATTTGTCCTCCTTTTATGAACCCTGCCAACAGACCTGTTTCTTGGTATTTCCTATTTATTTTCAATTTATTTTTGTTTGTTAAGGAAAAGTGTGCGACCCCCCTCCCAGTTGTACACTTGGTTGCTCCCATGCTCGCGAACTCTACTCGCGGTTGTTTGATTGACACCGTTAGCATGTTGTTACTATCAGTGTTTGCTAATGAAGCTCAGAATCAGATCTCCTAAAGTCTTTTTGTGCTGTGATGGTAATGTGACGGGTTTTTTTAAATTTGGGCAGTCAGTGCAGGTGAGCAAATAGAGGAAGTAACGTTACCTAAAAAAACTACTAGCTACCAAAACAGGTAACGTTAGGTTAGTAGATAAGACAATAGCTAACGTTTCAGGTAACTGTTACTACTGTACACTGTTCTTTATACATAATATTTGTAAAACAAAGCAACAAAGCTGCGATGTAAATGACACTTTATTTGTTTTAAATCGGCTAAAATGTGCAAAACCACCCGTAAGATCCTTTAAATATGAGAGTGAAACTAAAAAAGTACTATCAGTTGCAGCAGGTTATCAGTTTTGACTGAACTATTAGCTGCTAATGGGGGCACTGCAGTGATAAGAGTGAAATTCCATTTACAAGTCAGTTCCTGGTGCAGACTGTACGCAAACAGTGACACCACATGGCACCGAGCTCAGCTGCTAATCCGTTTCAAAGTAAAATCATGTCACACTGACTCTGAGAAAACCTAGGCTGCACACTGACAAAGATTCTGTTATTGCATGGAGTGTGACTCTGGGACGTCAGCTATGGCAACTCTCACCCTGGGATCCACAATCCCATAGATTTTAAATCATCTTCAACCAATTATCCAATCACAACTGTTCACCTGCTCTAGGTTGACCATATACAGTATGTTGTTTGCCTCATGTCTTTGTCCATTTTGACTCTGGTGAAGACACAGTACTTAGTGTCAAAACATTCGTCTGTTTGCACAATTAAAGGCTGCAAATCAATCAGTGTGCTCCAGTCCCTGCATGTTTTTCCCCTGGACAAGGGCGTAACCATTAGGGGGATCCACATTTTTTTAAAGTGCATTTCTATATATGAAAATGTGCACATTTAGAACAGTTTTGAGGACTACATTGATCATTTGAATTCACATTTAAAGGAATAGTCTGATTTCTCTGAGATAGTGGCTGCCCCTCCATTTTCATTTTGTTTTGGTCAGTTGCTAACTGTTCACTGTTTTACAAGCTAAAACAAGCAGCTTCTTCCAAACTTGTCCACCACTGTCTTAATCTAATTAAGATGGAGTATTGCTCTGCATGCAACCACAATCATTCACACACAAGATGCAATTACCTGTAGTGCCTCACTAAGCTACCTGTTCAGCTGGATTCTTACACTTACTGTCTGTGTGCTAATGTACTAAACTGCATTATAGTTCACGTTCCACTTTCTCACCTGATCACCTGTATCTCCAGAGCATGTACCTGTCTGCTTCCAGCCTGTCTCTCCCTCCCTGTCTCTCTGTGCTGCCTGCACTGTGACCACATATTATTTTACCTGAAGAGCAATGACTGATGACCTTGATGATCATTTTAATTTGATACACTGAATATTCTGCTTGTATTACTAGTTTTATTTACTTTAATGTAATCCTGCTGTTTAGCTAGCTATATAGTAAGTGGTATTTTTATCTATCTGTTTCAAGCAGCCATTGGTTTCCATTCATTTCTGTAATGTATGAAAACCAAACAGTAGACTGGTAAAACTTGCTTGAATTGTATAATCCATACCAGTTGTCAGTTACATTATCTTTATTGTAAAGTGCAGATGTTTCAAATCAATCTGCATTTAAACTGCACTAATGTATAATGTAACACTGACAGCAGCTGCCTGGAATGGTAGGAAAAAATACATCCAAAAAGTCCAAAATTGTATTGCAAACAGTGAGCATTAATGTAAAAGTATATGTGATTTGTGATTAAAGAGTTAAAACTTGCAAACACGCCCTTTAAGTTGAGCAGTAGTTAAAGTTAAAGGGTCACACCGGTGGTTTTGCATGTTTTAGCCAATTTACTACAAATGACATCTCCTGATGCAAACCATGCTGCTGTGTTTGACATTTTTGAATGTATATTTAAGGCATCTGTTGGTTTTCACTTATTTCCATATGGTTTTATATTGGTCTGGTCTTGGTGAAGAATTAACTAAAGATTGCTTTTTCCCACTAGCACACACACAGTCAGCCGTTTACTTCTTTGCTAGAAAGTAGTTCCAGGACAATCTTACTGAAAAGGCATGTTGCTGGTTTATTTTTAATTTATAAGCGGCCAAAACTACGTCCATGGATCAATACCACAAGAGGTAAGTAAGAAAATGTTGTTTCCTTGACCCAAGGATGATGCAAAAGTACATCCAACACAGCACCACAGTATAAATCAGTTTATGTGTTTAGTCTGGTATCTTTCTGTGTTCATGCATGTCTGTATCTCATCAGACTGATCTGCAGTGAAGTCAGGAGGATACGAAATCAATGAGTTTGATAATATGAGAGTCACTTTCCAATGACTAAATCAAATTAAGTTTCAGTTACTGTTTAGCTTGCCCCCCCATCTTCCCCCTCTTTTTTAAATTAATTAATTAATACTTAATGTGTGTGTGGGGGGATAAAGCTCGTGCCTGAATCGATACATTAACAGAAACAGAACAAGTGCATCATGTAGTGCTAATCATTAAATGGACATTCAGTCTCATATCAGCCGAAATAGAAATTCAGAATCGATCAGCTCCACCTGTGGTTGCTAATCAATCAGATGAAGAATCACTTCGCACCCGGAAGAGAGTCTGTGACATCAAACTGATTGATTCAGTTTTATTTTTTTCTACTCTACTTTTTATTTCAGCTCAATGATCCACAGAACTGTACTCTTTATTCTATTCTATCATATTATATTCTATTATATTCTACTCTATTTACAGGGTTTAGATTATGTATTAAAAGGGGGCGGGGTTTGTGGTCATAGCCCCGCCCCTGCCTGACAACCAGCACGCTTCGTGTTCGTCTCCTAGCAACCAGCCTGTCAGCCCGCTCTGTGCCTCTCCAGGCCGTCCGTCCGGACACGCCGCGTCCCGGACTAAAAGTTGCCTAAATAACGGGGGCAAACCCTCCAGATCCTCCATGGAACCGAACTCAGAGTGAGCCGAGGGCGCCGCCATGAACGACCGGTACCACCGGGCGGCCCGGGACGGCTACCTGGACGTGCTGAAGGAGGCCACACGGAAGGAGCTGAACGCACCGGATGAGGATGGGATGACACCGACCTTATGGGCCGCTTACCACGGCAACCTGGAGGCGCTCCGGCTCATCGTGGGGAGAGGGTGAGTCCAGAGACCCGGGACCGATATCTCACTGTCTGATATCCACCTGTCACCTGTTCTTGAGTCCGGTGTCATCTCCTCTTACTAGAGGATAGATTTATTCTCTCCTGCGTTAAGAGTTTGGCCATTTTTATACTATTATTTTGGCAATTTTGCCAATTTCTTCAGGTGAAAGTTCAGTGGAAATAAGTGGATGATTCCTTTTTCAATCAAAAACCTCACTTGTTTTTAAGAAGATGGCTTTGAATATGAAACTTTAATTACTATAATCACACCAGAGTTTACTATTCTGTAAACAGACAGTTGTTAAAATGTATAGAAAGATGTTCCCACTTTGCTATTAGTTATTAATATGACATTTCTCAGCTTCACAACAATAAATATGAATATATTTCTTGTATATTCTAACTTTACCTCACTGATTATAAAATATAAAAACATTGTGCCACATATGTTCCTGCCCCCATCACTAATCTAATCAGTGCTGCTGGAGATGGAGGGCTTTACATTTTAACGGCCTAATTACAGAGAAAGGTCACTTGCAGCAGGATGAAAAATACACACTCTATTCACTCTCTATAAGGAGTAGAAAGAGTGTGTGCTGATCTATCTGAAGCATGATAACTACTATATATAATTTCATAGATGTGTGGCTCAGGCTAATCCATTACATAGCAGACCAGAGGCAGTGTACAGGTATAATCTGATTCAGCCACAATACAGAAGAAGCCATTTTTATACTGATCAATTACCGAAAGGGCCCAACGTCTATACAGGAACTGATATAAGCTCACAAGCGGCAGATGAACGATAATCAGAGAGCTTTTGCTGCGTATTTGTTGGAGAAAATTGAGATCATTATGAAAGGGTTTAGGAGTAAGTCTATATTCTGGTGAGATAAGTTGTATCAGAGAAGTCTTTTGTTCCAGGTTTAGGAGACAGACAAAGCAGCCTTTCATGCAGTCAGTGTAATATTTACTGCCTGCTCTCTATGGCAGCAGACTAACAGGAGGGCAGACTGCTGTATGTCATGCTGCATGGTGGCAGGTTTATAAGGCGAGCAGTGAAGTGGAGGGCAGTTGAGTTTGATGCTTGGTAGAGACTGCAGACACAGGAAAGGTCACAGTGATGGATATGGCATCTTCCTACTACAACGGTCCCTGGAGGATGCTGTGCAGAGCGCATGAGAAGCAAAGAAAGACGACTAAAGCTGAGCTGCAGGTCATAGTTCACAGCAAAAGGTAAATGAAAAATGAAGAGTAGCTTTGAGAGTTACTTTTTACTTTATTTTCTTTTTAATTATTAGTGCTGCAAATATTCTCCTACAAAACCTCTTATTTATTCAACAAAAGAAGCCAACCTTTTCAAGTAGCCGAAGTAGTAGTCATGTAAGAAACCTTGCCTGAATAAAATACAGCAATTAGTAAATATCTGAATTAAGTAAACATATTAACTTTAGGTAATGTCTGTCTCCAGCCTGCGTCAAGAAACTGAGACCTTCCCTTGCTGACAAAGTAAGGGAAAGGACAGGGTCAGTTAACCATAATGCTGCAGAAACACATACCTAAAAGTATTTTACCTAAAAGTAATCTTTTCTACCACAAAGCCCCTGAAAACTTAAGTATTTCTGTATAACATTAAATATTTATGACTAAATAAGCAACAAAGTTAAAATGACATTAAAAGTCACAGTTGAACACTCAGCTAATCTGCTTCATCAGGACTGTGTGGCTGTGCTTTCATCAGATTTGATTGACAGTAACCAAACAACCCTCCAGCTGTCATCAAATGTTGCCGATTCCTGATTGGTGCACGGAAGTACGTGACGTGACATCACCTTTTTTAACTGAGTCCCGCCCACTTCAAACCAACCAGTGAGAAGAGCACAGAGAAAACAAAGAAATACAGAAATCTCCAATTTTAATTGAACCAAAACTGTTTTAACTTTGGCAGAAAATAGTGTTCATGTAGGATCCCATCACTCAGAGTAAGGTGCTGATTGAGAAAATATGTTTTCAGGGCCTTTAAAGTCTTAATTATTTCAGTTAATATTGTGCTCATGATTAATAATCCTAAATAAAGTGCTTAATGAAATTACCTCAACAAAGCCAAGAGTCTGCAGCCATGCTAGCCGCTCTGTGAGGCTGTTCTTAGGCACAGCGGTGCTTTGAGCTAAATGCTAACGTCAGCATGCTAACCATGACAATGATAACATGCTGATGTTCAGCGGGTATAATGTTTACCCTGTTCGCCATCTTGGTTTAGCATGATAGCATGCTAACATTTGCTATTTCGCACCAAACACAAAATACAGCTGAGGCTAATGGGAATGTAAACCAAAATACTGGACAAATCAAATATTTGACCTGATGATGGTGCTAGAGGAAAAGTCAGAGGATCACCAAAGTCGTACGCCTCGTCCTCTTGGGACCATGAATTGCTGTACAAAATTTCATGGCAGTGCATCCAGCAGTTGTTGAGATATTTCAGTCTGGATCAAAGCGGTGGACGGACCCACTGACAGACCTACTTCGGCATTTCTAGAGCCACACTGCTGGCATGGCTAACAACAGGATGGGATTTCAATAGCACTGGTTGGTTTCTGGGTCTCTGGGCAAATAATAAAGCTTCATGTGCAGTCTGCTGTGTACTGGATGGGAAATTGGAGGCAACAAGAGGCCCCTTAAGAGGTTAGTCACTCAGAAAGTGTTGAAGTTTGATACCCAGACATACATGTTGCTAGTAAACAGGTTGGTTGTTTGAGCTGTGTGACTGCTGTATCGTCTCTGAGTCAGAGCTCCTGGCAGAGCTGCCGATGGTCAAGTTACTATTTGAGATAGTTAGGTGTGATTCCTCCTTCGTGTTACTACAGTGATACATGTCTTGCCTGTACCTCAGCAATACAATCTGCTTAATTTCCCTTTCAGCTGACATGGAAAGATATAAGAGCAAAATATGATGCTCTGAACATAAAAATAAACCACACACTATTTGCTCTAATATCAAATGTGATATTTGTCTGACAAATAGACAGAAACTGAAATCAGGGTTCATGCTGATAAAGGTAGCGTCCCTGTGGTGTGTGGTAACAGTGTCTCTGGGTGTCTGTAAAAAAAAGGACTCTTGGTGTGTGGGATAAATTATGCAAAGTCACCTCTGTCATGTTTAACCTGCAACGTATCAATTATTGATCAGGACTCATCCACGACCCGGCCATGTGGGTGGAGAGAAAACAGGAAGAGGAGGGGCTTAGAGGTGAATTCAGTTCAATTCAAACACAGTTCATCCTCGTATGCTCACTGTACTGTGCACTGGAGGATGCAGGATATGTGTGTCAGTGAACCAAAAGCCAAAGTTCAGTGTGTGTTGTTGTTGTTTGACCTGTTATTGCTTGCACAGCATTATGGGTAGTATTCCACTGATATCACACAATATTTCCATAATGTGTACCTGATGCTGACTGCTACGCTCTATAGTCAAATCATTAAACTCAAGCAGCAGGTGCTAGCCCTCAGCTAACATTACTGCCATTTGATAATGGTGGAAAAAGACCACAAGCTCAATCATAATATACTGTAGATTTTTGGGCTACAAGTATTGATTTTCTTCATTATTTATTAATTTATTGTTTAATAAAAAAATCAATAAAATGAGTAGTCATTTAGACTGTAAAAAGTAAAAAAAATAGTGAAAAAGGTCAACAGTGAAGTCTTCAGATTGTTTGTTTTGTCTGACTAACAGGCCAAAACTTTGACTTTTGATATTCATGATGTTTACAATGAAATAAAACAGACGCAGCAAATCCTCACTTCTGAGACACCAGAGATGTAGCTGCCAAAAAATGCCAAACATGTTCAGGCATTTTTTGCTTGATTAATGACTTAAACAATTAATTGATTATCACAATTTTTGTTGGTCAAATAGCTGTCCATGGTGTCAACTAATCAACTAATCACTTCAGCACTTTGTAGTTTGACTTATCATTACTTGTACTCACAACCACAGAGCATGAAGTGAAAATATTCTGTTTGGGTCTATACTCTGCCTGGGTTTTGCTCTGATGCATAAAAATAATTTGATGTTACATTACCTAACTCAAGTAATAACATGCTATAATTCATCAAAGCATCTCTGACTGTAAACCTCACTGTACAGGTGATGAACTGACATAGCTGCAGGTCATATGAGTCATCTTACTTCCTAAGTTTAGTCTGTAGTGTAAGGGGATCAGCAAAGCGAGGTTGAGTTTCTCAGTGGACCTGGGTTGGGTCTGCACCATGACAGATATCTGTAAGAAAACATCTGTCTGGTGCAGATTACGAAATTAGAAACCTCTGCAGAAAAGGGCTCATAAATAAAGAGTACATTTAAACTAAACAACTTTGTCATAATACAGAGTAATGCTACTGTATGTTATACATTTTGAAAGAGAGAAAAGAGGGACGTTTATCTTCCATGAGTGAAACTACAAGCTTGCTCTTTTGTGTTTTTTGTTTGTCAGGCCAATACTGAGCAGGTGCACACACTACACACTATGTTGAAGATGTAGAGAAACAGGACATCCAGTATGTGTAAAAACATATTGTTACTGCAGTGGTCAAAGAAGAATACAGTTGCATAAATATATTATTGAAATATACACCCATCACAGTAAACGTCATTGTCCTTTTATTATAATTTTACTATTATACACTTGGTTATGCAGTGCAGCCTTTGCAATACCATCTGGGTTTGCAACTAAATCACCACACAATGAAAACTCTGAAAAACAGAAATGCACACATGATGGCCACTGTGAGGAATTACCTACCTGTATCAAAAAGCTGTAGTAATAAAAACAATTTTTTGGCCAACAAGCTGGAAACACAACATTGACATCACGTGATAAAGATATGGTGAACATGTTACGGATGCCAACGGAGCAACATTAGCATTCATTTGGAGATGTGTTTGTTTCCACCTGATGAATGTAAGTCCTATTAAGGCTGCTTTTAGCTTTGGTTTGGTCTCCACCAACTCAAACTTCACCAAAAATATCTGGCTCTTCTGCTTCTAGATCTTCCACTTTCTTCACCAGCTAGCTAGTCGCTAACTGTGTCTGTCTGCTCAGCGCCCTGCTGCTGCTGGGGTAAAGGTTGATAAAGCAGAGTTGTGGCTGGAAAACCAAAATAATGGTCCAAAAGGCTTTGCAGTTGGTGATAATTCTCTGTGTCACTACAAGCAACTTCTTTCACATTTCACATTCATTTGATTCATTGTGAATATAAGAGTATTAATTAGTGCAGCTTTACACAAAATTCAAGTCTCTGCAAGTTGATTTGAGAGTACGAATACTGTGTGAATCCAGTAATGTTGAAATCCAACATGGCTTCTTGTCCCCTCCTCTGTCTTCCAGAGGTGACCCGGACAAGTGTGACATCTGGGGGAACACACCGCTTCACCTGGCAGCTGCCAACGGCCACCACAACTGCCTGTCCTTCCTGGTGGCTTTCGGTGCCAACGTGTGGTGTCTGGACAACGACTACCACACACCGCTGGACATGGCCGCCACCAAGGAACACATGGACTGTGTTCGCTACCTGGACTCAATCGCTGCCAAGCAGATCACCCTTAACCCAAAGCTGGTCAGCAAACTCAAGGACCGGGCGTTCCGCGCCGCAGAGCGCAGGATCAAGGATTGCGCAAAGCTCCAGAGGAAGCACCGGGAACGTATGGAGAGGAGGTTCATGAAGGAGTCAGCGGCTTTAGACAACTTGGATGCTATTAGCTTTTCTAGCTACAACAGCGGCAGCACACTGAGGAGCAAGTTCAACACTGTCACCTCCAACATGCCATACTCGCAGGTGGTTGCTCTCTGACTTTGTGTTAAAGTGGAATATAAAGATCAAGCCTCACTTCCGGGTTAGCTACTGTTCTATTAGCTCTCGGTTCTCAACATGTTTTCCTGTAGAGAGCTTCTTTCGTCACTCTTTCTGAAAAGCTGAAACGTGATGAAAAAAAGAATTATTTTGTTAGTGTTTAACAAACACCTCCCCTGAGATATAAAAACGTTTTTGGCCACTTGGGGGCAGCAGAAAACCCTGTAAACACAACACTGACATGCTCTCACCTTATAAAGATGATATGGCGAACTCGTGTTTCAACTTTTTAGAAAGACAAATGAAGGAAACCTTCTATGAGAAAAGACATTGCCTGGCGAGGGCTAGTGGAACATAGACCAGCTTGAAAAGGGGGCAAGACTTTGACTCAATTTGAGTTTAATATTTACAGTGATTGTTTAAATCCATGTGGGTTTATTAAGTCAGTGGTCTAAATGGAATTTAGCAATTGTTTTTAATTCTTAATGTCTATACTTTCCTCTCAGGCCACCCTGCATTCCACAGCCAAGGGCAAGGCCAAGATACAGAAGAAGCTGGAGAAGAAGAAGCAGGTTGACGGGACGTTCAAAATCTACGAGGACGGGAGAAAAAGTGTGCGCTCGCTATCCGGCCTGCAGCTTGGCAATGACGTCATGTTCCTCAAGCAGGGCACATACGCCAACCCCAAGGAGCGGTCACGCCTCAACATCCGTGACATGTTCCCCCATGACAATGATGATGACGCCGACACCGTCTCCCGTGCCATGAGCGACCCGGCCCTTCATGAAGCTGCATATTCGGAGATCAGTGCAGACTCCGGACGTGATTCCCTGTTCACCCGACCCGGGCTCGGCACCATGGTGTTCAGGAGGAATTATATGACTGGAGGCATGTTTGGTATCGGGGCGCGGGATGAAGGGAGTGTAGCAGGGAGTGAACCTTTGGGCCGCGCACCTAATGTTCGTCTAAGAGGACGTCTGCCTCGACGCTCGCCCAGCTTTGATGAGGACAGTATTGGCAGCGCCTTGAGCCTGCAAGAAAGAAACATTCAGGAGTTGCCCTGGGAGGAGACCGATGTTGGGTTGGATCAGGACTTGGAGCAAGAGAACAGTCCTCTGGAGACCTTCCTGGCTTCTCAAAGCCTCAGTGAGTTCATGCAGATCTTCAGGAGGGAGAAGATCGACCTGCAGGCTCTGCTGCTTTGCTCAGATCAGGACCTCACCAGCATTCATATCCCTTTGGGCCCCAGGAAAAAACTTCTGGATGCCTGCAAGAGACGTTTGGAAACTCTAGATGAACCAGAGGCCATGGAAGACACTGAGCTTTGAAGGTCAGTACGGAGTAATGGAGAACTCTCCTTTCCTACCAGATAAACCTTTGTTCTCACACATAAGCTACTGTTTTTGCATGCATCAGAATATTGTGTAGATGACATTTACTGGGGACGACAGACAACACAGAATTGTAAGAACATGAATAGGTGTGTAATCACCTCTGTCATGTTTAACCTGCAACGTATCAATTATTGATCAGGACTCATCCACGACCCGGCCATGTGGGTGGAGAGAAAACTGGAAGAGGAGGGGCTTAGAGGTGAATTCAGTTCAATTCAAACACAGTTCATCCTCGTATGCTCACTGTACTGTGCACTGGAGGATGCAGGATATGTGTGTCAGTGAACCAAAAGCCAAAGTTCAGTGTGTGTTGTTGTTGTTTGACCTGTTATTGCTTGCACAGCATTATGGGTAGTATTCCACTGATATCACACAATATTTCCATAATGTGTATCTGATGCTGACTGCTACGCTCTATAGTCAAATCATTAAACTCAAGCAGCAGGTGCTAGCCCTAAATCTAATGTGAGTCACTAGTTCATTAGTTACATCTAGCTACACCTAAAAGAGAAGTCTGTCAAACTGTTGACAGGACACCTTAAACTGCAAACATGTCATTTTTTTTAAGTTCATGGAGTTTAGTGACCAGACCACCCAACTTCAACCTGAACACCTGTGTAGGTGTGCACCAGAGCCTTTAACAGATGAAGCGCCACAAGACCAGACAGCTTTTTTACCGGCTAAATGGCACCATCAAGTGGCGACTTATGATATAACAAGCTTTGGAGGCCTATATGCCATTTTAGTAGCATGACACTTATGTTGATATCTCATTATACATTTTATCAGTCATACATAATGTTATCTGTTTCTATTTATTTACAGGATAAACACACTGTGAAGATGTTATGCATACATGATGCTGGCCCCATGTACTGTTATTTAATATATCCCAATACAGTCAGTGGAAGCATCTGATTGAAACTTGGAAAAGAAGTAAAGTTTGCCACACATACAAACACATGGACACACGCAGTCTGTATTGTGTTTGTATGGATTCTCTTCCAGTGACATTTAGCCTGACTGTTACTCTAACACCTGTTATCTTTGCATACTGTATTAATTCATGTATCAATGAATGATATATGTATTAGTGAATGAACCTAATCCTTTGAATATATTGTTTATTATGTCTTCTTTGTACAGTTTTCTTACTTTAAACGTGTTATTTTACTCCATGGCACATACACAATGGTGACTTACTACTTATGGGGTTATTTTATGAATGAAAATAGCCACAGACTGACTGTTGCTCTGCAAACACTGTTGCAATAGTAAAAAACAATGGGGTAGTACTGTGAGTTTATGCAAGTGTGTGCTAGATAACACTGTTATCTCAGGTTGCTTTGAGCGTATTTGGTTTCACTGAAGGTCTGTCTGTCTGTGCACTTGAGAGTATGACTGCATGAATGTACATTTTATGTTGATAAAAAAAAATCTGTTTTTGTATCTGAAGATGTACCCACAACCATAATGATCTTTTATTAAAACAAAGTGAAAAATATTATTGTTTTGTGTGTGAATATATTGATATAACCAAACAGTGTTTTGTGTCATTCTCTGGGTCATCTGCACAAAAACACTGACGGACGATTAGCATTTGTATAAATAAAAAGAACAAGCTCAAAGCTGTGGGAGGATGTAAGAAGAGATGTCAGCCAGTTTGGCGTTCCCATGTTCCCTTGTTTGTAGTACCTGCTGTCCTGTGGAGTAAGAAATACAGACACTGTATCTTTTAAAGTGCACACTGTAGTCAGCATGGCCTCGAGCCCAGAACACTGGCCTGTCTCCAGAAAAAAAGCAGCACTGACATTAGATATGGTGCACCCAACTCACATATACTCTCACCTGCGCCAACACATAAACACACCCCAAATATCCAGGCACATTCTTGAACACCAGCATCTTCTCCTTTTCATTCTGAACCTTTCCCCCAGTGAAGAAACAACTGAACAGCCACTGTTAATCCACTCCTCAGCCCTCCTTTCTCCCTCTCTTTTCCCAGGACATTTGCCAAGGTTACAGAGATGGGAGGGGAGGGGAGGGGAGGGAAGCTGACACAAAGAAACACGAGGGGGGTGAGCGACATGCAGAATGTATGAGACACCAGAGAGAAGAGAGAAGTCGACCCTGAGCTGAGCAGCTGTAGTTTTGTGTGGCTGCCAGTGTGAGGATTTTTGGATCCATCACATCACAGGGCAGCCTTACATCTTCAGGTCGTGGGACAATAAATTCCACCGCTGCTGGATTGCATCAGGAGTCAGCTGACGGGGAAAAAAAGAGAGGAGATGAGAAGGGGGTTGAAGAGGAGGGTCCACAAGGCTTTTGAAGCAGCAGGAAGGGGGCTGGGCTTTGCTGAAAATGCCTCTTGCCAGTAAGGACTTTCGCAATGCTATCTCTGACCTGACGACTTTGTGCTCAGGGTGCAGCGCGTAGCCAGCTTTCAGCACTGGCTGCTTCCAAGAGGCCACAAACCGCATGGTGACTTTGTCTTGAGCCGGTCATCAGCAGAGGAGCTGACATGCAGAGCGTGCCGGAGGAGTGGAGGGAAGGACGGGATGAGAGAGGAGGAGACGGGGGGATGGGGGAGACACTAGTCAAGAGGAAAGGGGATTCAGAATACAGTGGAGACATGAAGGGAGAATGGAGGGAGAATGGAGGGACAGGTGGTGAAGAGGTGGAGAAGGAGTCGCTGATGATGGAGCTGACGAGGCTGGTGCAGAAGATGGTGAAAGAGAGCAGCTGGTGGGAGAGGAGGGGGATCGATTGCAGCATCCTGGCAGCAGCATTCCTCTGTTTGCCGCCTGGTAAGACTCTGTGGAAACTTCATACAGCTGCTGGGAGTTGGGTTGGTTTCCTTTAATGGTTAAAAAGTCCTAAATGTTGTTAGTTAGAGGGGATGATGAGTTATCACAGAAACTAGAAATGTCGACTACGGTCATGTTGTACCTTTAAGGTCTTGTTTATGTTTTTGAGTTATGGCATGGAGAACTTAGAGGACAGAAACATCAAATTTGACACATTTACAGCATATTGATGTTAATTAATGTGTGCTGTCCCTGATAAATAAACAAATAAATTGTAGTAAACTTTCTGCAGACACATCACATCTTGGATGTAGGACTATGACTGCATACATTAAAGATTAAATATAGTTACTATATTGCCTGTACAATGCAGAATTTATACTGCAGAAAAATGTAAAATTTCCACCTCAAGATAACTGTATCTAGGGCTTTAACAAACAATTATGATTATTTTCACTATTTATTGATCTGTCAATTCAAAGTAATAGATTATCAAGACTATAAACTGTCAGAAAAAAGTAAAAATTAGCCAATAACAATCTCCTAGAGCCCAAGGTGACATCTTATAATTACAACGATTATTTTTACTATATTTTAATTACTATACTTACTATAATTGTGATTGTTTTCTCGATTAATTGTTTGGTATAAAATGTCAGCAAATAATGAAAAGTGCCCATCATAAGTTCGCATGGCACAAGATGATGTCTTCAAATTGTTTGTTTCGTTGAATCCAACTGTTCAAAACCTCAAAATATTCAGTTTACTGTCACAGAAGACTAAGAAAACCATAAAATATTCACATTGAAGAAGCTTTAATTATTAGTCAACTATCAAAATTGTTTCCAATTAAATATGTTCAATGTCTGTTGACATTACAAATAAAATGAAATAAATAAATCGACTAATCGTTTCAGTCCTAATTGTCTTATTAATTAAATTTATGTCATCTGAAGCGTAATCTTGTTGCATCTTGCATGTTTGCATTTTTAAAATACAAACACGGTTCTTTAAGTCCAACACTGTTGTCTTAACTGGTTTACACATCCTCAGTATCCCATGGTTCCTCTGTATGTGGGTCACTGGTGGTCAGCTCCTGACCTCAATTAGGACTAGCGTCTATTGTGACTCATGTCACTCGATCATTGGAAGTGACAGCTTTCAGCAGCACCACAGGACACCTGGACCGGTTCAAGCTTCATTTGTAATCTAGACTTGTAGACGTAGCTCATTACTGCACTCACTCTGTTATAACTGCTTGTTTGTGAGTTTTCCAAGAAATACTCACTTCTGAATTGAATTTAGCCCCACAGTGGGGCTGAGGAGGCATCTGTCATTGTGTACCACAGAGCTTGTGTCTTATCACCTCGAAATAGGCCGCTTTGAAATAGGAGGTGCAGAATATTAGCACTGTTTTATTGGGTTAGGAAGCAAACATGTTGCCAGAGCAGCGTCACTGGCTGCTGGTGTTGCAGGGTTATTACAGCTAAGAAGTCCAATCTGTTACCACAGTACAACCACATCGATGCTGCATTTCATTAATTATTTAACATGATCAGAGTGAGGTCATTTTATCAGCAAACTGAATTCTGCTGACGGGAAGTGACCATAAATGTTTTAATGTTTTGTGAATATGAGATTGAATGTTAAGAGTTGAATACAGATGAATGAATGACACCTTTACTGCCCCTAGGGGAATAAAAGAATATCAAAAAAACAACCATACATGACAGCACATAATATAAGCATAAAACACCTTAAAATGCATCATTTGGGAAATCAATAAAGGGCATCAAGTGCCAAATTCAGACTCTGTGATCAGAGCTTGAATGCTGTACAGGGACAAAGGATGTGATGCCCCCCCAAACCTGGATACTTAAGGTCAATGTAGTCTGACTTCCAGGTTTCCTTAAAAAGTAGAGACGGTGTTGAGCCTTTGCAAACCTAGCATTGGTGTTAGCATTCCATGTCAGTTTGCTATCAATAATAGAAGCCCAGCTACTATTCCTGCATTATATTGCTAAATGTAAACAGAAACAGTACACGGTGATGTAATCATGCAAGGAACCCCCCGTGTGATGAAACGGTGTCAGACACAACGCAGCACAGTTAAAGCTCCAGTTAAGGATAAAGTTTCCTTCTTTCACCTGATCCTCCTGCCCGTCATGGCTGAAAGTCACACCGCTGCTGCAGTGGAGTGACTGGGCGGGTGCTCACAGATAACAGATACAACACGTTTTCAGGCCACACAGCGGCGTTGCTGTGGGGACAGCAGAGTCGGTCAGCTGGTCTGTTGACCCCACACTGTGGCCCAGAGCCAAACACCTCAACAACTATTGGATGGATTACCTTTAAAATAGCCATTTATGGTCCCAAGAAAATTAATCCCAATGACAGGTGACCCCCTGACTTTTCATGTGGTCACAGTTTCCACTTGCCCAACATTTTAGTTCATGCCTCACTAGTATTAAGGATCTAAGAATAAATAAGTTGTCTCTATGTTTCATCCATCCAGCAGCTTTGTTTTCTGGTGAGTGATGATCATTGTAGCCTCATGGGGCCGCTAGCGTAGACTTTAAATATTGCTGAACTGTGAGAGGTCAGTAGACAAGTCCAGAAACACATTTAGAAAACAAAGAAACCCAAACACAAATTGTAAAAGTAAGTGATCATGTATTGTGTGTCCTGTTGCCGAGGTCAAAGCATCAACACCTTATCTTTCTGGATTTAGATTTACATCCCTGCGCTTTGTCTTGCAGCCTTCCTGCTGCTGGGCTCCTCTCAGATCCTGTGGTTTTCAGCGGGCGTGCTGCTGATGGGCGTGGCTCACGCTGTCATCACCATCAAAGGGACACATCTGGCCAGCCACGGGGCGCTGAGCGAGTCGCAGGCCTGGGGAAAGTTCTGGGCCGTGTTCTTCATCGAGGTGAGATGTTCATATCCTTAAACACCTGAGGCAAAGCCCTGTAGCAGAGCGCTTTAAAAATACTGCTGTTGACGTGCCCTTGAGCCAGGCACTTAAAGGAATAGTTCGACATTTTGGGAAAAGAGCTTATTCGCTTTCTTGCTGAGAGTTAGATGAGAAGGTTGATCTCATGTCTGGAAACAGGGAAACAGCTATCCTGGCTCTGTAGGTAACAAAATCCTCCTCAATAATTAACAAGTTATCTCTCATATGTTTAATCCGTACAAACAATGACTGGTGAGAGGTGTTATGTTGGGTTGTGTGCCAGACTATTCCTCGGCTCCTCTAGTTGCCTGGCACACGCACAGCGACGACAAGACTCCAGGAAATCACTGCCCCATCCAAGAAATACTCTGGGTCGAGAAATATAGCCCCTCGTAAAAGCACAACTTGTCTTTTCTATACTTTGTTTTGTGTACAAATTAAACAAACAATATATAACGTGTTAATTAATGAGCCCTAGAGGTGCTGCTAGATGGATTTTCTTAGAGTCAGGCTAGCTGTTTCCCCCTGTTTCCAGTCTTTATGCTAAGCTAACTGGCTATAGCTTGTGGTATCAATCTTCTCATCTAGTTCCCAAAATGTCGAACTGTTTCCTTTAACTCCAGGCTGTTTCAGTGAAGCTGCTCTGTGACCAGTTGTATACGTTTACAGTTGTACAGTAACAGGCCGGCTGTTACAGAGCAGGCGTGAATGTGTGTGAGGCCTCATGCTCAGTGAACCAACCCTGTGTAAATAAAGGTGAACTTCTATGACCCCAGAAACAGTAATATATACAAGAGTGAATGATGGATGTGTGTAACACTGTAAATCAAGTTATTAAAGCTGTGTGTAATAACCTCAGTGCTAGAATAATCAATTCAGTGAACTTTTGAACCTGTGAATTCGGATGTGGGATGTTTACCGAACACTCAGTAAGTAAACAAATGTCATCAGAACCTCTGCTGGGTTTTTTGCCTGCAGTCTATTATTGGCTGCTTATCAAAGCAAATGGAAAAGATCATATAATAAAACAAGGGTGAAGTCAGTCGATACCAATATTAATTTTCCTGCTTGATAATTTTCGTTGATTGTTTTATGTGTTGCATCAGTGACGATTGTTCATAAACGCGCCCATCTGTCCTTGTGTTCATCCACTCAGATTTGTGGCTCATTCTCAGCGCGAGCCGGCATTCAGGGCCACATTAAGATGCATCATGCTCATACTAATGTCATTGGACTCGGGGACTCCAGCGTATGGAAGGTCCCCTTCCTGCCTCGCACTGTCTACCTGTTCATAGCTCCCCTGGCCGTGCCTATCATCACTCCACTTGTTGCACTCGGTAAGAGGCGCCAAAGGACCAAGGAAGGACAGACGGTTTATGGGTCTACTCAAATATTTCAACATTAAATGTGATTATCAGCATAAAGTTGAGATAGATTTCTTACCGTCTGATCTTGTTCAAGTGCCCGTGTTACCTTGTCTCTCTCACTCAGGTGTGAGTTTATTCTCATACATGTGATGGTTTCTGGTTCTCTGGTTTTGCAGCTCACCTCAAAGGACACTCTTTGGCTCAGGTCGTTAGAACCATCCTGATGGTATCACTGGGCCTGTATTCACAGTACTGGCTGCTGATCCACGTCTCCGGGTTCCGGTCACCTTACAGCGCTTTGTTCTGTATGCTTGTATGCAGAGCAATGTTCAGTATGCCGTATATCCATGTCAACATTTTCCAGGTGAGAAATACCTGCAGCAGGCCTGCTGTAGTCTACTGTGCATGTTCTTAAACAAGACTAAGAGTCTACAGCTATGCTAGCAGCTAAATGCGAACATCAGCATGCTAACATGCTGATTTAGCAGCTATGTTTAAAATGTTCATCTCAGTTTAGTGTTTGTTAGCATGCTAACATTTGCTAATTAGCACTAAACACAAGGTACAGCTGAAGCTGATGGGAGTCTCTTTAGTTTTACAGACATTTGGTCTGAAACCGAAAGTCAGGGGATCACCAAATTCAGCAGGATTCATCCTCTGGGGACCATGAATGTCTGAACATAAATTCATGGAAATCCATCTGGACCAAAGTGGTGGACTGACAGACGGCTGTTTAGAGAACAAACACAGCACAAGGTCCATTTAGTAGCTGTTCTGGAGCTTGCAATCATATCACATGATCTTCAGCAGCAACATGGACGAGAAGTCCTTAAAGGGCTCCGAAAAATGGACATTTCCACGACAGCTGGGTAAAATCCATCTGCTGATTAATATCATGTGATATGACTGAAAGCTCCAGAACAGCTACTAAATGGGCTGCTACTATGCTAATACTAAATTCACTAAATTCAGATTTGGGAAAGACTGCTGGCTGTGTCATTTCATGCCAAATGATTATGAGAGCACCTCTTGTTATGCGGCCTTCTGAGAAACTCTTGTTCAATGCAGCATTGTGTTCTCATAGATCAGAGCAGTCGGGGAACTAAAGGGATAAAAGGGAACAATTCATGCATGCTTTTTCCCAGATGGAGTCTGAGTCCTGCAGGTCATTGTGCATTGTTCTGATCAAAGTGTGTGAAGATGGATTAGAAAACACAGGTTCTTGATGTGAAGTCAAGGGTCTAACAGGGGAAAATGTTTGTTCTCTGTCGGGGGGGTCAGACTGAAAACCTGTCCTCCCCTGTCTCCTGGTGCTGTTGTTGGCCATTGTCCTATCTGTTTTCCCCTGAACGCAGTGTTCCCCTGTGCTTCTAGCCGAGATAACCTTTGGTTTGGTTGTCTGCGGTGTCTCATTTGAAAACTCTTCTCACTTCCTTTTTATATGAGAAAAAAATGTTGTACACATTGACGCTGTATAGAGAGCGTACAGTATACTTTATATATACTTTTTATTCTTTATTTTGTATTTATGCAAGCAGTGGTGGCAGTTTTCTTCTTGTTTTGGTCCATCGATGGCAAACAAATATTGAAATTCAAGGAACTGAAATCCAGTTTGGTTGAGCTGGTTCCTGATTTAACAGCCAAACAAAGCAAGCAACCTACCCTGTGGCCCCAGACACCCGGGGGCCCTGAAAGCCCCAGGTTCACTGTGGGTCAGTTTGTGTGTGTGGAAATTTAAATAGGGAGTAAATCTGCACCACTAAACCACAATTTCAGCTGAAATGTTAAGGGCCTTAAGGTGGTGCTTAACCAAACTTGTCCAACACACTTGTGTGTAATCCGCAGCACATTGGCCTCCACATGTTCTCTCCGACCCGCCGACCGAAGAGGATCTACCAGATGACCCACGGGGTCCTGAACCTGCCGCGTAACCCCCTGCTGGACTGGATTTTTGGACACTCGCTTATCAACTGCCACGTGGAGCACCATCTCTTCCCCTTCCTGTCTGATAACATGTGTTTAAAGGTAGGAAACAATGAAACCCCAAATCATTATATTTTATCAGTTTCCACGTAGTGTTTTACCTCATGAAACTCTATGGAACAAAACAGAAAGAGAGATTAAGGTTGAGGTTAAAGAGTTTAGAGGTGGGAACAAACAGGAAGCCACTTTATTGTCCAATAATGTAATAGTTTCAGTAATTACCCAGTGTTTATGGCATGTATAAAATGTAACTTTAACAGTAATTACCTATTTTTATTGGATAATTATGCAAAAACGTTGGTACAAAAAAGTGTTTACAGGTAAAATAAGCAAATGCGGTACATCGTGGCATAAATGGATCTAAACTTACCATATATAACTGACAAAACAAACTCATCTCAAGGTCCATTTAGTAGCTGTTCTGGAGCTCTCAGTAGTATCACACCATCCTCCTCAGCACATAATTATTATACCGTTTATTTGAGTGATCTGTAGATGTTCAAATTTTCTTTTTCTGAGCTTTTTAAGGCAAATTCCATCTGCTGAAGAAGACCACGTGATATGACTGAAAGCTTCACATCTGCTACTAAATGGGCTAAAAGTCAAGTGCTTCAATCTTGACCATCTTTTCTTTGTGAGCCCTCCAAGCTTTATGGGAGAGCAGTACAAAATCTCTGGAGTACGCCTTTAAAATATCTAAAATAAAGTACACAGTACACTTAATATCCATGTAAGACCACAATACTATCTGGAAAGTACCGGCTAACTTGGTTCTAGGTGAGCACAAAGCTTGCTGTGGTCCTTTTTGTAGTTTGTGGCGGTGATGTTTACCTGTAGCCAGATCGTGTGTGTGTGTGACTATTTGTATTGTATATTTGTAGCCATGGATGTCCATTTACTGTAGATACTGTTCAGTGGTTCCTAGTTTGTTAGAAATTTGACTTGTTATTTTGTATAGTTTGCACCTATAAACCTGGTCCCGTGTCTCTCTGCAGGTGAAGCCGGTTGTGTCCAAGTATCTGACTGAGAAGCAGCTTCCGTACCAGGAGGACGGCTACCTCTCCCGTCTGCACCTCTTCTTCCACAAATACCAGGAACTGATGGTGTTTGCCCCGCCCATCACAGAGCTGGTGGGAGTGCAGTGATGAAGAAGCAGTGAAGGAGAAAGACTATTCAGACTAATGACCGCTGCTGCTGCTCCAAATGTTTAAGTGCATTTCTGCTGACGTGTTTCAACCTCCACAGTCTTGAATAGTCTCTAACATACGGAATAGGTTTTTAATCAATAACACATTAACACAGTAAAGACGTGTGTAGTTTGCTTTGATATTAGGAGCTAAATTAACATGACATGATGGATTAAATTAATGAATATCCTGCACTTTTACAGGTAATTTAATAAAAAGCACAAAGATAAGCGCTCAACCAAAAGCTGACTTGATTGGGTTTAATGAGTGCTGTGTTAGAAGTCACAGTGGGAGATCAATCACAGCTTTTCAACTCACCTGGATCAGTTTTTATGAGATACGAAGAATTTGTTGATTCCCAAAAATAAGGATTCATGAAGGTGAAAGTTACAGAAACTAAGCACAACAGTAGAATATAAAAAAAAAAACAGCAATAGAAAAATAATGCAGTAACCAAATGTGCTATAAGTTACTGTACATTTACAGTATCTTATGGGCTTGAATACACGTTTTTTTGTATAGTATATACGTATAATTTATTGGCATTTTTCAGAATGCAGTTTTACAGAGCTAAAAATCAAATCAATCAAAATATCGTGCTTTAGGATGCTGAGAACGTGTTTTTTTTCCGTGGTCATGATGAATAGTAACATAACATTTAACCTTTAAAGGAATAGTTCAGACTTGTTTCTCCTGCTTGTGGGCTGATCACCTCCTTAGTATTAGGGTTAGGGTTAGCCAGACAGACAGACAGACAGACAGACAGACAGTAAGTGATTGTATTTCCCAAAATGTGGAACTATTCCTTTAACAGTGTGGACGTAGTTTTGGATGTAGAGAGCAGTTTACTGCAGACAGTGGAAATGTGGTTTAACAAATGTACAGAACTGAAAAATACTGAACAAAACTAGGTAACTTGAACTAACGCTGCAGCTGGCTAAGGCACTGATCCTGATACAGGCCCCTGTTTCCATAGTGACAGATGGTTGCGCTGTTGTTGTCAATACAAATGTTTAATCCGCAGTGTCCTCATCCTTCACTGCACTGTAGTTACAGTACAGAAGAATATAGAGGTGTCTCAGTGTGTGTTTTTTTCTGTTAAAATAAATGTTAACATTTTCATTTACAATTTTCATGAATTGTTTTATTGCCTTTACTGACACATTGTCTGATATTCCAATATCTAAACATCTGTGCTGCCTTTATTAAGTTGTTCTTTATGTGACATTCCTGATTAAATAAATGATTGTGTGCTCATACACATGGAATTAAACTACTAAATCATTTATTTTAAACATATAGATAAGTAGAATTGAAATTGTGGAGTGAAAGTCCTTCACATACTCACACACAGAAGAATAAAAGCTATTTATCATATTTTGCCACTTGGGGGCAGCAGAACAAACTGTGAACACAACACTGACACATTAAACAGTTGCCTGTTCATTTGAATCTTTTGTCAAAAGCGATGCACAAATGAGATATTTTCTTGCAATCTCTGTCCATACATCTTTTCCTTCTGCACTTGTCAATATGTTTTACAAATGTCTCTTCTCATATATTGTCTTTGATGGATCTCCTCTACCAGCTGCAGACTTTCCTCCACTGCTCCACTCAGTTTTCTTCTTTCTTCTTCTTCTGTTTCCAGTTTGGCCAATTATCTATTATTTCACCACTTTTTAAATGACAATGATTGGAAGCTACTTGTTGTTAATTTCATGTGTGAATTGCTTTTTATTAAAGATTTCACACAAATAAAAATAACATCTGCAGAAGAAAATCACAGAGAAAAAAATATGTTTTAAAAACAAAAGAACAATGGGGCAGACAGAGGTCAAATCCATGTCTCTGATTGGCTGAACACACGTGATTAATCACATGACCACATGACCAGCTGCTCTAAATGTTCCTCTTACACTTCACTGTGAGTAAGAGTGTTTATTGTTCACTTTAGCAAAGATCTGTTTCACTCACACTTTGCTCTTTAGTTTCCTTCAGAGTAATTCTCTGATCACATCAGGCTCTGGTCACTTGGTGGCAGTATCCGCCCTGATTTTGCTTTGTGATCTTGCTGATTCACTCATCAATATGTTTGCATTTTCACTTGAGTAGCAGAAATGCTCACATGACAGAAGGCTGCAGCAAAGACGTCCTCAGTTTTATCACGATTCTTTGATCTCGCTGTAACAGACACAGCAGAGCAACAATGCAGTCAGTGAGTCCGTCAGTGGGGAGAGATAAAACATCTCTAAACAACAAAAGTGGTAAGTTTCAGTCCGTGTGAGTAACTGTACACCTCTCTGTTCTGTTCCTCGTTGCAGTGATGGGCTCCACCCTGTGGTTTCTTTTTCCCTCTGTGAAGGCGGGGGCAGTGATTGTGTGTGGGGGTGTATGACTGTTTGCTGGTCCGCCTGGTTGCAAGTGAGTGCTGAAGGGGGCGGATAACATTTAGACTGAAACTATGGGCCTGGACTGACATCCTCTAGGTGTGGCTTTCCAGGCTCCTCAGTGTGAACCAGGAACTACCGGCTGACAAAAAGTGGCTGAACCAGTTCCTCTCAGAGAGCATAAAGAGAGTGGAAGTGAAGCCAGGCTGACAGAGAGAGGAACTGAAGACATGGCAGAGATAGCAGCTGAAGAAGCAGCTCCCATCTCCAGACAGCAGCTGTGTGGTGTCTGCTCAGGTGCGCTGAGCGGAGACAAGCCGGCAGCCTGCGCTCACTCCGTCTGTGGCTCCTGTCTCGGGGACAAAAGTAAAGGATGTCCAAAGTGTCCACAGAGCCCCGACAAGCCTGAACCTGCCAGTCCCAAACTGAATGGAACAGAGGCTGAAGCTCCTGTGATCAACAGCAAAGAGGAGCAAAGTCAGGACTCCAAGACGGCAGAGGAGATCAAAATCCAAGAGGATCTGAAGGAGCCTGAGGAGGAGAAGAGGGAGGCAGAACCACAGACGGATGAAGAGGTGAAAAATGGAGCAGAAGAGGAGGTGAAGGAGGAACCTTTGGGCCCTGACGATGTGGTGTGTGACTCGTGTATCGAGAGCCCCTGCAGGGCCCTCAAGTCCTGCCTCACCTGCCTGGTGTCCTACTGCGAGGCCCACCTCCGGCCTCACCTGGAGAACCCAAAGTTCCAGAACCACCGGCTGGTGGAGCCGCTCAGTGACATCGAGAGGCGGACCTGCGAGAGCCACAAGTGGCCCCTGGAGCTTTTCTGCTGTGCTGACGCCTGCTGCGTCTGTCAGGACTGCGTGACGGAGGACCACAAGGGCCACAACACCGTACCCGTGGTGGAGGCTCGCAGGCAAATAGAGGCGAGTGATACTTTTCTCATATTCTGTGTTATTTTACTTTCATTAGAACTCCTCAAAACTGCATGTTCATAGATATATTAAGTTCACCTTTGATCTACTATACAACTCTCCTTCTGGAACAGTTAGTTGATTATATGGTTAAAAAAGAATATTCAATAACAGTTTTGATAATAGGCCTGGCCTTTGATAGGCCTGGAGAGGGCAAAGTATCCAGGATTTCACAAGAAAAAAGCTAAGAAGCCAGTTTTTTCTTATACATTTAATTATCTGGCTGGGAACCATTAGTCTAAATCATTTATCAAACAAAATGTCAAACATTCACTGGTTCCAGATTATGAGGATTTGCTGCTTTTCTCTGTGTTATGTCACTATAAATTTAATATCTTTGGGGTTTTTTGACTATTGGATGGACAAAATAAGCAATTTCAAGACGTGACTCAAAGTTTTTGGCATTTTATAAACTAAATTATTAATTATACAGTAATTTTAATAATCCTTCCTTAGTTGCAGCAGTATTTGGACATAAGTCCAGAACATTCTCAAATGACATCAAGTCTCCTGTGTGGTTCTGTTATCTGATATCTAGCCTCGCTGTGTTTTCTTTGGTTATTCATTTTTCAATTTGTGGCAACGGTAGAGTCTGCCACAGTTTGAGCAGAAACACGAGGACTAAAATAATTCTTATTGAGTAATAAAATCAAACAAAAATAAAGTTTTCAACATCAAAAGAAGAAAATATGGCAGCACAAGCTCCAGGAGCTCCAAAATAATCCTTAAATCGTCGGCTTTGATGGATGTAACCTTCTCTGATCGCCTTAAATCCAATTAGGACAGTAATTCTGACTTAATATCTACTGTAAAGCTCATTAAATCATGGGCTCGCTCTGTGTGATTACCAAAATAGTTTGGCTTTTGCAGCAGTCTAGAAACTCTACACTCAGATCTATTTAGCCCCTCTGACGCAGAGAAAGCTCAAGCTTCAGCTAAAGTGTCATTTGTCTGTCTTTTTGACAGTCCGTGACCCTCAGGTTCAAGCGCTCCGCTCCAGATTCCTGCAGAGATGTGGAGCTTTTAGCCTACACCTGTTATTTGAGTGTGTTGTTGTTGCAAAACCTCAAACTGCTTCATTAGAGCTGTAAAGCAAACACAGTTGGGAGGCCCGTAGTGTCAGTAAAGCTGTTACCACAAATGCTACTCGCACACTTTGAGGTTAATGATCACAGCTGCATTTACTGACCTGCATAACTTGTTTTTCTTAAAAAGAAAGGAAACAGTAAAACTAAAGTTTAAATTAAAATAGATTATGCTAAAGAGGAAATCAACTTTGTTCCACAGGACAGACACCAACAGTGAGAAAAACACAGAGGACAATAGAGTGAAATAACTTCCTGTTCAGAGTTCATGTTCCACATTTGCACGCTAGAAATCCTCCTTTTAGAGAACTCATTACGTAACTCACACCTCTGTTTAATCCTACTGTCCACCGCCACCTTGGTCTCAACTGAGTTTATACCTCTCATGCAGTAGCAGTACATTCGAGTCACAGAGGTAAGCACCTGTTTCTCTAAAAGACAATTAACCGGCAAACTCCGAAGGTAATTTAACAACACTTACCTCTGTTCCAAAGACTCTGGATAAAACAAACTTCCTTCTGCCGCACATTAAAAACATTTTTAACCCGTTTCTCAAGTTGCGCCTGTATTTCGTATCCAGGTAGCTGAAAATGACACATACCCTTGCTCTTTTTCTACAACACAAGAAAAGTTTTGGCATTATTTTGCATGAAAATATAAAATAATAGAAAGTAACAAGACAAATATAACTGGTAATACAGTTTTTATTTATTTTGGTTCACGTTGTACAAATTGAGCAAGGACATGTAATTTTCGGCTACCTTCTGGGTGGCAACTTGGTTAAAAATCAATTTTTTATCATTCAGCGGACTGAATATTTATTCATCCAGCTGGTTAGACGAGTCTTTGAGGATTCTGGAAATACCTTTAGAACAGTGTAAGGGTTTTTAATGACCTTCTGGATTTTTCAAACATTGCTAGGTATTTACCTACCGCTGTGACTATAATGCTAATGCTAATACATGAATACACGAACTGTGGCTAGCATAAACCATGGTAACTTTATCTGTCACAATTTCCTCTGGACACAAAAGATGAGTTGCTGTTACGTTATAACAGATGACAGATATTTGTCACAGTGCCAAACTATGGATTCGCTATCTGCTTAGCATTGTAGTATTTCTGGTGACGTTAGCTTGCCACGTGTCAGCACCGAGCCTCATGTGTCACTACAAATGAATCAGAGCTTGACCTGGTGGTGGATAAAAAAACAAATGTCACTGATGGCATTTTGTGTCAAAGCCAAGTGTGTGATCTGTTGAGGCAGATACAGATTATATAAAGATTATGCCAACCTGGCTTTGACTTTTTTGTTTGTTAGTTTGAACTGTTTGGGCGCAAGTAAAACGCTCGAGTGGCATATTGATATAATTCTAGATGTTATATATTAAATCCTCCATCTGACTTTGAAAGATGTAAAACATTCCTTTTAATCCTATGAGTTTTATCTTCCTATTTAAAGTCTGTTACAATAGAATATTACTTCGCCTTGTCAAGTTTATTGGAAGATTTATCCATTCAATTAAGTCAGCTTTTGTACTAAAAAACATTAGAAAAACCATTTAAAATTATCTTTAAGTATCTGTTATTTATTGTCTCTTACTAGGCTACACATCCTAAGTATTTAATATTGGTTGTCCACTTAAATTACTGTTCTATTTCATGTGTTTTTAAGTTTTCTTCTGTCATTATTTCTGTTTTTTCTATATTAGTAATATTAGTAACCTTTATTTGTATAGCACTTTTATGTTACAAAAAACAACCCCACAAACATTAATATAGCAAAAATGATAATGATGGTACAATACACGGTAGAAGTTAAAAGTGACCTAGCACATAAAGGGCAAATTAATAAAGAAGTGCAAGTTTATAAAAACAAGTTTTAAGTAGAGATTTAAAGGAAGTCATCGAGGTAGGAAGTCGAATTTCAGGATGAAGACTGTTTAAGAGTTTGGGGTCCCTGAAGTTGGTATCGCTTTTTGGTTAAATACAGCAGAACATCATCTGCAAATACATTGAGTTGATATTGATTTTTACCTGCATTAACATGTTCCTGTCACCACTGCATCTGCATTTTTGTTGTCTTATAAGTCCATGACACAATAAATAACATCACTAGCATATGTAACTAACGCTTTTACTTTTTGGATCTTGTCTAAATGTTTCTGCAGGCGGTTCTATTGTTGAAACAAAGAGGAGTGGCGAGAGAGGGCATCCCTGTCTTATATCCAAATATCCAAATGACATTCCTCAGACAATATATTTTAGCTGTAGGGTCTTTCTGTGATAACTTTACAAATGCCAGGTTGATAAATATTTTACCATTGACTTGATGCCCTGTCTCAAAGTTAAATGTAGTGTTCCCCTCAGGGTCTAACCTTTATGGAAAATAATTCTCCTTTAGCAGCAGCTTCAGCTCCGGAGTTCCTGGACCTGCCTGAGGAATTCAGACTTGAATCTTACAACAAACGCATGCTTCGAAAACCACAAATGTCAGAGTGTAGAATAGGATGTGTGCCCCCCCCCCCTCCCCACTCACACACACACACACACACACACACACACACATACAGAGTAGAGGAAATGAAGAAACAACACAGTTTTTCTGAAGAAACAGCCTAAATGTTTACATCTGCCAAATGTTAGGATCTGGCATATTTTCAGCATGACAGCATGGTTGTGGTTTCTGCGAGGAGACTTGCTGAATTCTGTTCTGGTCTTGTGTTCACAGAAAGAACTCAGCGAGAAGCAGACTGAGATGGCGAAGACGATGACGGCAGCAGAGAACGCCATCAACAAACTTCAGCTCAACACAGTTTCTATTGAGGTAAACGCACCGTATGACTAATCTGAAATGAGCTCACTGTGTGTACGTCACATGAATGTCACAATACTTAATTAAATATCAGTTGGTGGCAGCTATTTTTGGCTTGAGAACCCACGAGCCTGTAAGCCTTGAGGTATTGGAGCTACCCAAACCGGACAGGTTTCCCTGAGGTGTGGGAGAGAACATCCATGGTTTTATGTGGCTGAAAGTGGTGGTGAAGTATTCCCTCAATGAGCTTGCAGTTATGTAATTATCATGTGACCTGATGCATTCCCTACCTGTTACCTGTCTGAGCCTTTTGAAATGCACCACTTCTCTCTCAGAATGTAAAGGATACTCGCTCCATCCAACGTGATCTGAAACTAAAAGCACTTTCCCACAGCATTCGGTGACCGAGGTTCGAGTGGTGATCGAGAGCCAGTTCGAGGAGCTGCAGGCGTTGGTGGAGAAGGCGAAGCGGGAGGTGATGGAGATCCTGGAGGGCGAGGAGAAGCAGGCTCTGAAACAGGCCAAGGGCATCCAAGTTCACCTGGAGCAGAGGTGCACGGAGCTGAAGAAGACACAGGCGCAGGTGGAGAAGCTCTCGAGGAACAAGAACGATGTGGATTTCTTACAGGTAACACCACCAGGATCAAGTCCAAGATACGGTGCCGTAGTTTGTTTCTCAAGGACAAAGTCATGCCTAAAGGCTGCAACACTCCTCATGTTCTTATCCCTGAATGTATTTGTTTTGTAGGAGTATTCAGAGTGGAAGAAAGAAGCCACTGATATTTCTCTGCCTGGGGTCTACATTGGCCTGATGGACTGTCTGAAATCCTTCAGCCGTGTGATCGTTGACTCCACGCAGGAGCTGTGTGGCATGCTTGTGTCTTCATACATAGAGAAAGTTAAAGAGACATGCAAGAATGGTAAGAAAAAAATAGCATAAAGGTACAGATGGTTGTCTGTCGGGGCGTGCTCACACATGTGAAGAATGTTCAGCCTGTGTGTCATAACTTGAGAGCTCAGGTACGCAGTGGTGTACCTGAACATGCCTACAAACCACCTGTGGGCTTCATGAGTCACCTCTTTTGTGTGTCGCCTACAGAAGCTGAAAGACAGAAAATACTTGTTTCCCTGTGATGCATTTTTATTTTGTTCCAACTGATGACAAATTTTATGCAAATTAATCTAAATTACGATGTATTAACAGGGACTGAAATATATTTTCTTCCATTGCAGACAATATGGGCATAAAGACAACAGTTCATGAAATTATTGCAGCAAAACAGAACATGTCTATACCAGATCCAGTGACACATGCTGACTTCCTCAAGTGTAAGTGTTTTCTATATTTGAATATGAATATGGGCCATTGGGTGGGCTGAGATACTGCAGTCACGGTTGTAGTCATGATTTTAGAAATGCTGAGGTAAAGAGTCCCACATCAGCAGAAGACTGTGAAGATCACAGCATAAAATGTGCCCATTTTAATGCATTTTGAGAGCAAAGATGATGTGTCGAGACAGTCGTTTCTAGGTCCAGTCCTCAAGCCCATTCAACTACTTAGCTGGGCCTACTACACAGGCTCAGATAAATCAGGTGTACGACTTCCTGAATATACACTGGAGGGCCATGTATCCATCTATCCATTTTCTGTTAATGTTTATCCTGTTCAAACACGCAGTGGGCTGAAACCTTTTCCAGCATGCATTGCGCCTGAGGCAGGGTGCACCCTGGACGGGTATATCACATTCAGAACTCTAAAGCTGCATTGTTTTTGCCTGATTTGCTTAGAAATGCAGTTCCTACCCTTTTTTCCACTGTGTCCCCCTTTGGATGCCAAAAACGTGCCACCCCCCACCCCCAAGGACCCACCATCCCCGACCCTTAAATCACTTAAATGTCAACCTTTAACAATATTAAGAAAAATAACAAAAGGAGACAAGTTGAATTTTTACCAAAATAACGTTATCGAGAACATCAGTGGTGGAAAAAGTACTCAGATCCTTTACTTACTGTAAGTAAAAGCAGCAGTACAACAATGTAAAAATACTCCATTACAAGTAAAAGTGCCCTGCATTTAAAATAATACTGAAGTAAAAGTACAGAAGTATTATCAGCTAAATGTACTTAAAGAATCAAAAGTTAAAGTACTCGTTCTGCCTTGTGAGCATCAGCACTCTTGTTTGTTTATTGTTCCCAAATGAATCAGATTCATTCAACTTTAATTCTGCTCCACCATCCCACCACCCCCCCCCCAGGTCATACGTGCCTCTCCTTTGCAATGACTCAACGAGCATGAGCTTAGAACAACAGATCTATGGTTACAGCATTAGTTGATGGTTTTCGTACCCATCTTGTAAATCAAACTGTTAACTGCACCTTTGGTCACTGAAAACTCCTCGTTTACAGTCTAAGTTGTGACTGCTATAAAAAAACAATGGAGGATATGACCTTGGTGACCGCAGTGGTATTTGCAGTCCTGACTGTAGTCTTATATAACACTTACAACATAAGTAAACTAACGTTTTCACAATCCTCTCCCAGATGCCGCCCACGTGAGTTTTGACGCTGACACGGCTCACAAGTTCCTGCGCCTGACAGAAGAAAACAGGAAGGTGACTAACACCACACCCTGGCAGCATCCTTATCCTGATGTACCTGAGCGCTTTGAGACCTGGCGCCAAGTTCTGGCAACAGAGAGCTTCTATCTGGGGCGGCACTACTTTGAGGCAGACATCAGCGGTGAGGGCACACACGTTGGCCTGACCTACAAGAGCATCGACCGCAAGGGCAACGAGAGAAACAGCTGCATCACAGGAAACAACTTCTCCTGGTGTCTCCAGTGGAACGGCCGCACCTTCTCCGCCTGGCACAGTGATGTGGAAACCCCTCTTAATGTGGAGAAGTTCACCCGTATCGGGGTTTATGTGGACTACACGCGAGGCCTCCTGGCCTTCTACGGTGTGAATGACACCATGACACTCATCCACGAGTACAAGGCAGAGTTCCTGGAGCCTCTTTACCCGGCTTTCTGGTTGTCCAAGAAGGAGAATATCGTGGCCTTGGTGGCACCAGGGGAGCCATTACGACTCAAAAGCCCCTCTCCTCCCACCTCACCTGCAAACGGAACTGCTGTTTCAAAAATGGTTGCATAGCAATGATCAGAAGTCATTTTTTCCGGGATCATTTAAGTGACAATTCAACAACATGAGACTACTGTTGTGTAAAATGTTTGTCTCCCAAAAATAGGTTTATTATCTGAAACTTTAAGGAAAAAATATGGAAAGTCTTGCCTTATTAAACTTGTTTACAGCAGCCTGTGTTTTGTTAAACTGATTTAATTTCCTGTGTATTTGGGCTCAAGTCATATTTATACTCCTCCTCTTTGGAGATTGTCTTGTGGATAAATGGGAAATCTGCCACACGGACCACAAAAACTGGGTGGATAAACTGGGAAGTGATTTTGGCTGTTGTACGACACTCTGAGCATCAGGAAGTCGTGGCTGAAATAATCAAATAAATCCATCCTGAGCAGAGTCTTCCCTATCAGTGAAATGTCACTATTGATATAAGAGATGTTGTATTCACAGCTTACCAAGAGCCTGAACATGTCACAATCACATACATACTGTATGTAGTTAATGTATAAATTCAAGTTAGTTTATTGTCTTGTGAACACCAGAAAGAAACGAAAATCGGTACAAAAAAGAAATGTACCAAAAACATACTGTAATGTTAAGTAGTGTAACACAGTAAACTGATGGTAAGAATCTAGCTTTGCCTATTTAATGTGGAAACTTCAATTTATCCCTCTCATTTTTGTTCTTTGTGCTTCAAAATAATGCTAAAATCAAGTCCAGGTGTTTTCCCACTGTGTTTTATTCTGAAAACTGTCCACTCTGAAACTGTCCATCCTGTTTTCTAACGGAGTCCATACATCACAAGTTACAGAACGTGAAATTTATCACAACACGTTTCCAAAATCTAAAGAAACATTAAATGTTATGAATGTATTATTGTGCGACTACATGTGAAGGTAGTATATCAATATCAGTATTGTATCAATGTGATACAATACAACAACAACATAAATATACAAGTTTTGAGAGGTATTATGTAATAGGTATACCATGCAAACACTCCAATTAAACTTATTATTCAACCACTAAAATAAAAACGTAACGCTGCAATTACGTAACAATATACGTGGCACGTTTTGGTCACCTGACCACTGTATACAGTGACGTGTATTCCAACTGAGCATGTAACCAGGAAGAGCCTGCTCAAATTTCAACATGCTAGCAGCAGTAAGTGGCAAGTTTAATGTTTTTCTTTTATCTGCTGCGTTGAATATATCAAACAGCTAATGTGGCGCCATCTAATAGAGCTAAGGACGACTGAAAAGTTAGTTCGTCAACACAAAATATATCCCAGCTGAGGTGAACATCTGTCGTGCTAATGTTGCTAAGTAGTAAGCTAGCACGCTAGGTTTAGTAGCTATTTACCTTTTTACACAGCCAACGTTAACTTAGATTCATCTTAACGTTTCCAAAACAACACGACAGTACAGCTTACACAACACTGTTTATTTTTGGCTTTTATATGTGTATTCAAACTTACAATACTAGCCAGCTAACGTTAGCTAGCAGCTGTAGTGTTTCAGAGTAAGCTAACGTTAGCTAAAGTTAGCTACGTTGCCTCTCTGCCCCATCATCAATAAAATTACGCTTGTGAAATCGTACAATACTTTCATAAACATCTTATTTTACTGAATATAAAAGATCTCTAACAAAATACTGGCAGTAAAGTGGTGTTGTAGTTTTAATTAGTACACGGATTTTTAATTTAACATGCTGTTATCCGTCTAGCGCATATGACCCATGACTAATTTAGTCCATATGTAAACAAAGATGAGGCTTTATATGAGATGAAGTTGTGCACTGAGTCTCCGAGGGTTTAGCCTCTTCCTTATTGATCCCTCAGGATACCAATGATGAAGACGTGTCTCTGTTTGATGCGGAGGAGGATGCAGGGAAAAGGTCAAAGAAGACGAATATTAAGTAAGTTAACAGATAACTGTCCCTCAGTACTTGCTGAGCACTTAAACTACACTGGACTGACAGCACAGTAGAGCTGCAACACAACTATTTGGATAATTGATTAATTGTTATAGTCGTTTTTCAAGCAACATGCCAAAGGTTTGCTTTTTCCAGCTTCTCAAATGTGAGGATCTGGTACTTGTCTTTGTCATATATGATAATAAACTGAATACATTTGGGTTTTGGACTGCTGGTCGGACAAAACAAGCAATTTGAATACATCACCTTGAGCTGTGGGGAATTATTATGGCCATTTTCCAGTAGTTTCTGACTTTTTTCTTTTTTATACCAACCGATTAATCAAGAAAATACTCAGCATTAGTTGCAGTTGCCCTGCAGTACATTATTAATTATTCTACCATGTAGATAAAAGATGCTCATCATTTCATTAAACATGTTTAAAATCTGTTACCAGGCATCCAGTGGCCTCCTTCTTCCACCTCTTCTTCAGAGTTACTGCCGTCCTCGTGTACCTGCTCTGTGAGATTTTCAGTAGAAGTTTCATCGCCTGCATGGTTACAATAATCCTTCTGCTCTCATGCGACTTCTGGGCAGTAAAGGTGTGTCTTTACTTCTTTTACAAGATACGTTTTCTCTGGTCAACAACAGGATTTATTTTTGCCATGCTGATGTTAATTAAAGTCCAAAAATATAATTTGTATTTACAGAACATCACTGGGAGATTGATGGTTGGTCTAAGGTGGTGGAACCAGGTGGATGATGATGGACGCAGCCACTGGGTGTTTGAGTCTAGGAAGGTGAGATGCTCCTTAGCTTCTTCCATGTTGCTCTGTGTGCTTTGGTGTTACAGTAATTATTCTGTTCCATACTTGGGTCTTCAACCACACATGATAGTGACCTCTTGTCCTGTGTGGGGTTGGTAAATGCACTTGTTTACTGTCAACAGGCTTTATAGTATTTGCAAATGTCCTAACTGTGAGAATATCCTGTTTTCTTCAGGGTACTGGGAAGCAACAAGCATCAGATTCTGAGTCCCGAATCTTCTGGCTCGGACTGATTGTTTGTCCGGTCCTCTGGGTCATCTTTGCTTTCAGCACCCTCTTTTCCTTCAAGATTAAATGGGTGGTAAGTCCTCAACTTTAAAGGATAAACCTGGTGTTATTTTGTAATTTTCTTATTGTCAACAAATCCCATAAAAAGACCAAAACCATCATTGTGTTCCATAGTATTCCTACTGAAGACAGAAATCTTTCAAATGTATTGTTTCATCTTTAAAAAGTAATTTAACAAACATTTCTCAAATAGGAGGAAATAGTGCATTTGTAGGGGACTATTTTCAGCAGCAGATTAATCCACATTTGGGGGTCTAGTGAGTATTTGGGGCAGCAGGACGGTGTGTGTGGGGTTGAGTCAAAATAAACTACAGTGTGTGTGTTCATGGTGGTGAAGGAACATGTCACCCAGTGCAACAGTGAGGCTCACTGATGTGTTTTTAATAGTTTGTGGACAACAATGGAGCTCTATGGCACAGAGGAAGAAGAGATATCAGGCTTTGGATACACCCACATGGGATTTATTGATAATAAAAGAAATATAGAATATCACTACCCTTATCCTTTTAACGATGTTCTATTGTTGTCAAACCATAAAAGTCTGTCACACTCAAACTCTGTCATCGTCCTCTCAGCCTGTAGTGATCATGGGTGTGGTGTTGCAAGGGGCCAACCTCTACGGTTATGTGCGGTGTAAAGTGGGAGGCAAGACCAGCCTAAAGAATATGGCTACGAATTATTTTGGACGACAGTTCCTCAAACAGGTGACTTGAATTTAGAGTAAAACGCACTGAATAGTCACATTATTTGTTGTTTCACAAATTCATACTTGTGTCATGTTTTTCATCCGCAGGCGCTGTCTAAGGAAGAGGAATCGTAGAGTCCACTCTGCGATTTTAACATGTTTGCATTATTCTTAATGCTTATATATATATATATATATATATATATATATATATATATATATATATATATATATATATATATATATATATATTCTTTTAGCAAGTGGGATACATAGAAAGAAATCTTTTTGCAACATGAACTAAAAATAACATTTTTCTTTTTAATGTAATGTTGTTGGGACTCAATCAGTCCCAAGAGAGAGAGTTCACTTTGTTTTCCACAGCGAGGTCTGAGGTCTGGGAGCTGCTTTCAGTAACTGAAGCTCAGCAATAAACCCTCACAGACTTCAACTGATACTGAAGCGTAAATGCATGAGTGAAAAAAGGGTGCAAGGGCTTGAAATATTAAACTGACTGTAGTTTGATGTGTATGTAGTCTCACGGGTCCCTGAGGTATTTTATTTAGTTTCTCTTATTTAGTTTGTGTCCTAACTTTAATCTTTATAAAATTTTAAAAAAAAGTAGTTTGTGAGAGGTATTATACAAACATTTTTGTTTGTATAATAGACAAGGTTGTAAAGAAAGAGTGTAAAGTATTCCAGGAGATTTGTAAATATGTATGTAAAGAAACTATGTGGAACATCTTCTTTTGTGCTAATACATTTGTAACATTTTTCCGAACAGTGTGGTGGTTTTTATTTATGCAAATAGTTGTTCACTGTACAACTTGTGAAAAAAGTACAAGTTAAATCTCATTCTAGATCTGATTTTTTTTTGTATTGGTTTGAGGACAAATCATGGATTTTTACTAAGGAGGCCCAACGTGTCTGAATTTAAAATAAATAAGAAATTAACAACATGTATAATATGACCATGAACTCAGATTTTGTTGCAGGTCGTTTTTGTTTCATTCCAGCAGTTTTTATTTCATATTTTTGTTTTTCAAAATGTTTTTATGTCCCATTATTTTCCCATATGACCATTTTATTTAATAATTCCTTTTACAATCACAAAATCTTTGTCTGTCAATGAAGACAAACAGGTCAGAGCCAGTTATGGGATTGGCTGTTGCTTGGTCTGATTAAGCAAACAGCCAAAAGGGGGGAAAGAATTACATTACCTGCAATAAACCATGTTATTGTGAAAATAAGCTGGGCGAACAAACATTTCATAATGTTGAGCTGACGTTAAAAATTGTATTGGATTATTTCACTGTTTATATTTTAACAGTATTTACTCATGTGATGATTTACTTCATGTTTTTAATGTTTTATTCTTTTAATAATGAACACTTCGGCTCTGTATGTTTTGGTCCTTCAGTAGACTGCAGCGCCTCCCAGCGGTTTATTTGGGTCACTGCATTTAACGTGCTATCCTTGTCTTCTCGGTATGAAAGAAGTATTTTACACAAATGAACAAGTATTAGCGTCACCATGATTATGCAGATTAATTAATAATTAATATAAAAAAGAGATTATTTTATTAGCCACAACAAACATGGCGTCAATGTTGGATCACCAGCCGGACAGGAAAAGAAGCCTCGCCTTAATTAATGGTGTCAAGTTCACATACGCACCGGAACGTGGGAGATTTTACTTTCAAAATAAAGCCGACTAATTTTGCACACAGGAAAATATCTTTATTACGCGTTGTATTTAGAGTTAAAATTTGAGATAAACGTAATCCACTAAAGCACATATGACATATTTATAAAACACGTTAAAATCTTGAATCTGTTGGTGAATAATAGAGAGGTAACTGCATATCTGTGTTTGGAGGACATGGAACAGTAAGTTCGAAAATCAGTTGAAATTTGACATTTCACTATTACATACGTTGATAAAGAAACTTCTTGAAGGAAGAGACCAACTGGTGGATTGTTAATTCTGACTTTCTGGTAGTTATTTTCAGTTTGGTTGCTTATAACTAACAGCCGTGGCTCAAAATTCGACAGGAGGGTGTTTTACTTTGAAACTCTAACCAGAAAACTGTCTCGTAACCGCTAACCTGCATAGCTTGACATCGTTGCTTTTAGCTAGCCACAACAGTAGCTTTTGGTCGTCGTTGTTGTCATTTTTATGATCTAAATCGGTCTGTTAATCGGTTATAATTCACCGGTGACCGTCCTTTAATGGGAATTACCTCCAGGATGATTCCTACCGAGGATGCGTCCGCCAGGAAGCGGGAGATAGAGGAGAAACTGAAGCAGGTCAGACATGGCTGGAGAGGAAGGAAGCATCACAATCGAGCCTTTTAGTGAAATATTGTCATCAAACTGGCTAAACTTGCTGTTAAATTGTTATTTATTGACACATAAAATGTCACTACCCACTGACAGCATGAGAGAAGTGAGTCATTGCTTTTCTGTGTGATGTTACAGGAGCAAGAGACGCTGTCATTCATCAGAGAAAACCTGGAGAAGAGTGATCAGCTGACTAAAGGCATGGTATGATGAAAACACACACACACAAACGCCTAATCGTACCTTTACTCAAAAATACAACACCTTGATGAGAAACAATTGAGTCCAGTGTTAACTATAGTAGGTATTGATCTAGACCTGGTTTTATGAATCGCCCTTTTTCTGTTTTCACAAATAGATTATTGGTTTCACTACTCTGAAACTGGGGTTTAAATAGTCTCTGTCGTCAATTTGTCAATCTAGTCCAGGTTTGATTAGTCTAAGTACAATATTGTTTTAGGCAGACCTGGTCTGATGTGGTTTGGGTGGAGAAAAAACAGTGAAATCTCCATTGTCTGTTTTCACTGTCTTTACAGTCTCCATGTCCAGGTGTGACAAGTCTACATATTGTGATTTTCAAGCTAGACCTGGTGTGATGTGGTCTGGGTAGAAAAAAAGACGTGAAATCGCCCTTTTTTTTTTGTTTTCAAAAATCAAAGAAAGATTTCACAATCTGAAACTTGGTTTTTAAACCATCTCTGGAGTCTCCATGTTAATCTAGTCCAGGTTTGACAAGTCTAAGCACAATATTCTTTTGATCTAGCTAGTGTTTAATTTTTGAACACCCCCCAGGTTGCCAAACCTCACCCCAGAATACAGAGGGGATACTGGGAACATTAGTATCCCGTTAAAACTGCACGTCATCTCCGTAATATGTGTCGAGAAAACAAAGATGAGATTAATGCTGCAGATTAAAGCCCATGTCCATTTTTTGACCTGAGCTGATCATCTCATTCTGGTCCTGAACAGGTCTCCATCCTGTCTTCGTTTGAGAGTCGCCTGATGCAGCTGGAGAACTCCATCATCCCAGTCCACAAACAGACCGAGAATCTGCAGCGTCTGCAGGAGAACGTGGACAAGACTCTGTCCTGCATGGACCACGTCATCAGCTACTACCACGTGGCCAAAGACACCGATAGGATCATCAGAGAGGGGTGAGACTTTGGCCTGATGGATTGATGGATTTTGAATAGAAAACATTAGATCATGATTTTGGATCTTTCTGTTTCAGGCCGACAGGCAGACTGGATGAGTATCTTGCTTGTATTGCAAAGATTCAGAAAGCTGTGGAATACTTTCAAGATAACAACCCTGACAGCCCTGAACTCAACACAGTGGTACAGTGTTCACCTTTATCTTCGTATTTATGTACTCTCTTAAAGGAACGGCTCCAATAGCTCGACTTGCAGAGAGTTAGATGATATGATCGATACCACTCCCATGTCTGTACGCTAAAAATAATAGTAATAGGAAATAGTCTGTCACGTAACCCCCCTATAAAACTTTGCACTCCAGTTTTTGAACAGATTAAACAAACAAGATATAACATGTTACTTAGTGAGCTTTAGAGGTGTTGTTAGGTGGATTTTGTTGCCTTTGGACAGAGCCAGGCTAGCTGTTTCCCCCTGTTTCCAGTCTTTGTGCTAAGCTAAGCTAACCGGCTGCTGCCTCCATCTTCATATTTAACAGATAGATGTGAGAGTGGTATCAACCTTCTCATCTTGCTCTCAACAAGAAATAGAATAAGCATTATTCTCAATGTCGCACTATTCCTTTAAGGTTTGATACAAAATGATTGCGTTCTTTTTAAACACCGCCTTGTTACACACTTTAATCTTCAGGAGCAGTGTTTCGATTATTATTACTACAGTTATTTATGGCATATTTTGTCTTGTCTTGTATTAGTTGTTAAAAGAATAAGAAAGATTTCCAGTCACACAAGTCAAGAAGAAGGTGCTGGATGCAAAAAATAGTGTAAATGAAACAAAATCAAATCATTCACACAATTCTCCATTGAAACACCCAGTTTATTGTCTGAGCATTTAATCAAACTGACATTTGACACATTTCAAGAACCAGTTAACTTTATATGTCAAAGGTAGTTTGGGTGTAAAAGTTTTTATGTGGAAGAAAACAAAAAGCAAATTCCCTGAAAATACACAAAATGTTGTTGCTTTCCTGCAGAAAGCGCGCTTTGAGAAGGGTAAAGAGCTGCTGGAGGCTGAGTTCCGCAGCCTCCTGACCCGCTACAGTAAACCCGTTCCCCCCATCCTCATCCTGGACGCCATCAGTCTCGACGATGAGCTGGAGGTCCAGGAGGACGTGGTGCTCGAACACCTGCCCGAAGCTGTGCTCCAAGACATCATCTGCATCGCCGGCTGGCTGGTGGAATACGGACGCAACCAGGGTACAGCTTTATTTAGCTAGTTATTTGTTGCTGTTATTTCTCACATCCTGTCTGATGCTGCTGTTCTCTTTACTGCTCCTCCTCTAGCGTTGTAAAAAGCACAGCTTGACATTAATGTTACATATACTATAAACTCCCAGCGCTATCGATACAACTTCCATCTTAGAGGCTTCCACATGCACCTATTGTAACAGGTTACTGCCTCTCTGTAGCTCTTAACTTCATCAATCACAGATGGGCAGGTGTCAGATCAGGTCCAGGGTGTCTCATTATCACCCGGACAGAGTCAGTGGTGTGAATGTAGTGGTGTTAGCCTGTTCCTGGTTGCAGGAACATGGTATGGAGAGAAAGTAAAGTCTGTAGCCGTGCTAGTAACCCCAGGATGAGGCCTTAATACACACCAGTTAAAAATGGAGAAATTACTTTTATACTTCTGGATCTGCTTGTGGTAATGATGTAAGAATAATCTAAAGTCAGTTTGAGCCAGTGGTTCAGATTCAAATGAAAGAATCTGAGACGGGAACATCACTGTGTGTTTGAGTTAGTTACAGCTCATAGACACATGGGACGAAGGGTCGTGAGTAAACACTGCTTCACTTTAAAGGGTCACAAGCCAAAAAGGTCGAAGCTGAACCTCTTCAGCCTCCGCTTTATTAAGGCTTAGCTGCTTTGAACTAACATTACCATGCCAATGTTGCCTATAGTTAGCATGGTAACATGAATGTTAAGTAACACACACCGTCCTGCTGACCTAAATACTCACTAGAGCCCCAAATGTGGATTAATCCACTGCTGAAAATAGTCCCCTACAAATGCACTATTTCCTCCTATTGGAGTAACGTTTGATAAAAACTACAGTGACCAGCTGTTTTATATATTTGTGAGCTGTTTTTAAAGATTTACGTCTTCAGTAGGAACCAATGGGCTTGGAGCTGAGAGCCACAGACAGGGAAGTCTTTTGAGAGACGAACTAACACACTGTTGGTTTTGGTCTTTTCATATAATAACACCAGCCTTATTCTTTAACCAGTGCTGTTGTAACTCTCCCCCTCCCCTCTCCTGCAGATTTCATGAACGTCTACTTCCAGATCAGGTCCAACCAGCTGGATCGCTCCATCAAAGGCCTGAAGGATCATTTCCGCAAGAACAGCGCCTCCTCTGGGATCCTCTACTCGCCCGCCGTCCAAACCAAACGCAAGGACACACCCACCAAAAAGGCTCCCAAGAGACCAGGTCAGCAGCAGACGCGCCTTCTCAGACAAAAGCCATCTTCACTCCACTTCAGTCTGTAATCACACTCCAGTATTCAAGCCCGTTTTTATGGATTAGTCTAACAAAGAAGCATGATTCTGCATAATGTTAATTATTAAATTATAGCAGCACCTTTCAGCACACAGAAATCCACATCTTTGCTCCACCGAGTCTGTTTGATTAGATTTCCATCCAGCCACATTATTCTGTTTCAAGTGTCCTCCACGATCTCTCTAATTACCCTACTCACTGAACTGTAGAGCACTACCCCCCCACACACTGTGTTTCCCTGTGATTTACAGTCAGCTCTAACTAATCCTTCATCCTTTCCTCTTTTATAATCCCCGTGTTGTGATGACAGTCTACATCCCAGGTAAAATGAAAGCTTCAGTGTGCGCCTCGTGCTTGCTTCTTCTGTCCGTCGGATGCCACATTTCACGGCAAACAAAGTGATAGCAAGAGTTTGTTGAAGCAGTGAGAAGCAGGGCCATTATGTGCAGACGGCAGAAGTTTATTTGTTCTGGGGGGAGATGTAGTTGGTTAGTTTCAGTATAGATGTGGGCCTCTAGTTTCACTGTGGTATGTACTGCTGGAAACCGAACAGGTGGAATGAATTAAACGTAATGAGCTGTGTGGCTCCTCCCTGCACCAGCCGAATCAGCTGCTCACATCGTCTCAGTTCAACAGACCTTTGTTTGAGATCTGTAAAGTTTCAGTTCACCACTGAGATCCATCAGCTTTCAGACAAACCAATCAGATTTACTCCATCTGCTGAGGAAGACTGTAATGGAAAGCTCCAGAACAGCTACTAAATGGACCTTGTGGTGAGATTTTTGTAAATATGGATATGATGACCAAACATGTAGGATTGGTTTTATTGAGCTGGAGCACCCGATAAGCTCAGAAAAGACATGTAAAGACCTGGAAGTACAACATTTATAATCACGATATCAGTATTACCCTGATTTACTGCTCCTGCTGAATTAGAGTAGGGCTGCAACTAACAATTATTTTCACCGGCTAATCGAAATCAAATCAAAAAAAAATTGTAAAATGCTAAATCACAATTTTTCAGAGCCCAAAGTGACGTCTTCAAACTTTTGTCCGACCAACAGTCCAAAACCCAGACTCTTCATTTACTGTCAGAAATGACAAAGAAAAGCAGCAAATCCTCACATTTAAGAAGCTGGAACCAGCTAATGTTTGACATTTTTGCTTGAAAAATGACTGAAACTATTGATCGATTACCAAAATGGCAACTCATTTTTTTTCGATTGACTAATCGATTAATCGTTGCAGCTCTAAATTAGTATTTAGTTTAAGTAGTTTGCTTATTTATCCAATTCCAATTCTTTGCTCGTTCAAAATAAGAAATTGTGGATTTCTTTAAATAGATTATATGTGTGTCATGAAAGCAGCAGGAGATGGTTTATGTTGATCAGCAGGACTGCATGGAAAATGTGATATTATTCACGTTTTAGTTACCTGTAGCTTTAATAGCTGACTCTTGATTGACATTTGATTGTTAAAACGTGTAGCCCGCTGGTTCGTTTTGTGTGCTGCTGTTCAGAGTAGATGGCAATGAAAACCACCATGAAACTAGAGGCTGCAGAGTTTTCAGTGTGTAAATTACCTGTGCAGTGTGTGTGTGTGTGTGTGTGTGTGTTGACAGGTGTGTGACAGAACAGTGTGTAGTGTTGATCAGAGGAGTTTGTAGCCGTTAAACAGCTGATGTTCTGGTTCCTCGGGCACAAATCTTCCTTGGGCTTTTTTAAAAATTTGGTTTATTCTCAGGTTGACGCCGCTGCTTGAATCTGAATGAACTCCATCAACATGCACTCACAGCTTGGTCCTGCTGTTGCTTGTGCTGAAGTGTCATAACACTTGTACACTCTTAAAAATGATGATGCTATTGAAAGAGTTTAAAAAATAGTTCAGAGAGGTTTTGTAGCAGAAGAGTGAGGACAGATGAACCTGCTCTAAGAGATGACGGATTTTTCTAATCTGTGTTAAAGCTCCACTAATCAATATATGTTTTGTATTAACATTGGATTAAATGTGTAATGTAAAAGAGGTTGTTTGCAGTGATGAACCCAAGAATTATGGAGCCTTTTAGCTCCTAGTTTTGGTTTTACGGAACATTTACTGTCTGGTCAGTCTCAGCAGCAGGCAGCTGTTTTTAGCTCTGACAAACGTCACTGAACGCTACCTGCCTAAAGAGCCAGATATCGCTCACAGGAGTTGATGGAGATCTTGTCTCATTTGTGACCTCAGCACTTTGTTACTCTATGATTCAGTCTCATCAGCAGGATGTATCTCTAAAAGTATTTTGGTGGTCTTACAGATGTCTGCTGGCTGCCTAAAATTATAAAATGTTTCAGCCAGGACAAAACCAACATTTAAATCCAGTTTTTATACAGACTGTGCTGGCTGTTGTTGGATTTAAATGTTATCGTTCGGTGAAGACTGTAGGCATCTGTCGGGTCATGAAAAATACCTTTTGAAGGTGCAGCTCACTGCTGGCTGACAGGTAAAAATAACACAGTGCAGGGGAGCTGAGGTCACAGATGGGGCTGGTAGAGACCAAACCAGAGCCAAAGTGAGAGTAAATACTGGACTTAAAGGACCAGTGTGTAAGATTCAGAAATGGAATATAATACTCATAAGTATGTTTTGGTTAATGTATAATCACCTGGAAATAAGAATTGTTGTGTTTTTGTTACCTTAGAATGAGTTCTTTATATCTACAGAGCAGTGAGTCCTCTTTCATGCAGCCCACCATATTCCTACAGTAGCCCAGCACGGACAAACCAAACACTGGCTCTAGAGAGGGCATTTAGCGATTTTGGCGTGCAGCGTATGTTCTCCTACACGCTTGACAGGGGTGAGCGGTCAGTTGGTTTCAGTCTGCACTAAATCCTGCACACTGGTCCTTTTTAAACTCATTCATTGGACACAAAAACTCCAGTTGGGATGATGACGTTGCTCTGCGTTTGCTGCATGTGTAACTCAATGCAACTGTTTGCTAAAACGTGATAATAATCCAGTGTTTTTCAGCTTGTCTCTGGGTTCTTCTGCCCCCCAAAAATCAGTAAAAATCAAATGACTGCAGCTTTAAGTGTGCTACATGCTTACATACTAACTCACCAAACTAAGATGTTGTTTTAATCCTGAGAATATGAATGTACTGTAGATGATACCTGTCTAAACCATGTAACAAACTGTTATATTAGTAATATTAATGCTGGATATGACTGTTTGTATTAATTGTGATGGCTGTTTTGTGTTTCCAGCTGATCTAACCTGTTTATTCTCTGAGCCCGGGGGCCGTGTGTGTCAGCACATGGTGCCCTGGCGTGTTTTTCATGACGTAGCTGTAGTTGCTCTGTCTCTCACCTGGTCATCCTGTTGTGTAGCTATGGTGCTAGGCTGTGGTCGCCCCCCCCCCCACCCCACCCCCGCCACATACAAACAAACCTCTGCTGCCTGTCTCGGTGGTGGTGTCTGTGTTTCATCACTCACTTCCTAGCTCTCCCCTTTTTCTTCTTCTTCTTCTTCCTTCTTCTGTTTCTTGGCTGTCTGGACCTCGCTGCCCCCCCTCCTCCTCTGGACTCTGTCTCTGTGTTTATGGGACCAGGGACCATTCGCAAGGCTCAGAACCTTCTGAAACAGTACTCACAGCATGGGCTGGATGGGAAAAAGGGGGGCTCTAACCTCACTCCTTTGGAAGGTAACGCACCTCGGTCTTCTCTTCGGTGTCTGTCCTCCCCCCCTTGCTGACAGTGTACTGCTGTTACTTATGTTGTGCCTCCATGTTGTTTCTCATTCAGAGCAACAGGCACACATACATCTCCTCACTACAGTCACAACAGCTTTAAGATCATGCCGATGTTAAATAAAGCATCAATTATATCTAATAAATGCTGGAATAAAGCAGCTAAACACAGCTGGACTTTACACTTATCACTGTTAAAAACGTATATTAGCCATGTACCTATCATTTGTGGATCTACTTTGTTTGGTTTTGTATTTTTCTCATTTCCTTGGATAACGAGCCAAATGTAATGTAGACGTCACAGCAACATACTGTGTTTCCAGCAGAAATTGGAGAAAATATTCCCCAGAATTAAGAATTAGGCCTTTCTTTTAGAGCCAACAGGGGAAAAAAGAAACAAACTTTAATTTATTTATTATTCTCGCTTTAAGGGAGAATTCTCTTTACAGCAGCCATTAAAAATACAACAGAAACATGGAGCTTATTAACTTAAATACACAGTATACAGAAGTCACAGAAGAGGCAGATAATCCAACGTTTGCACTGACAGAAGTCTCAAAAGTCCCATAATGCAATGCACCCAGTAGATGTATTATGTTTTGCTTAAGGAGACAATGATAATGAGCTTTTTTCTCAACTAGCTAGCAGCATCGAGTGCCAGAGTTATTGATCTGCAACTACACATTAAAACTGGAGTAGAATAAGAAAACATGAGAAGGACTCATTTTAATATTTTACATAATATAATACAATTTTCATTATCGGCTAATCTCATGATTCTATTTGATTTAATCGTTTTGTCTGTAAAATTTCAAACATTTCAGAATTTCAGAGTCTGAGGAAAAACTACTTGTTTTATTCAACCAAAAACCCCAAAATATTCAATTTATAAATAACTAAATAAATAAGAAAAAAGCAGCAAATCCTCACATTTAAGAAGTTGGAACCAGAGAAATTGTGATTGTGAAATGACAAAGTATTAATTGTCAAAACTATTGATTAATTTTTTTGCAGATTAAGTAATCCACTAATTAGCTTTATCAGCCTAACTGCTCAAGTCATGTACAACCCAAAGTTAAGGGCACCTGATTTTTGACCACCGGTGGCGCTGTGGAGTCTATTTTGTATCTTGTGCTCTGCTACACCCTCTAGCTGTTCAGTTATTTTTTTTTAAATCAGCTGTGAAAATGAAGTTTTATGAAGAAGGAAATGGATTTAAAACATTTGTTGGACCTCAAGGATTCACACAGTGAAATACTGAATGTAAACATGACTTACTAAAAAAAATCCTTACAGGGGGCCTTTAAAATGACCAACTTTAGGGATATCCTGTGGGGGTTGGTGAAAGGCATTCTGGGAAATGTAAGAAAGTTGACAAAGCTTAAAAAAATATTGAAAAGTGTCAAAGTGTGAACGGATGGAATTAACCTTTGCAATGAATCAAAAGCTGTTGTGACGTTTTGTCTTGGAGCTGGTTACTTTCATGTAGTTGAAACACACACTGACTAACTTAGATACGAGTCACGCACACACAAACCCCCCCCACATGACTTCAGTGGGTGTCCCCTGCTTCTCCCCCCCTGCTGGGTGCTTGGTGGTGGTCGGTACAGATGTTCCAGGTTCAGGTTTGCCCCCCCCTCACCCTCTGGCCTAGTCATGACCCCCGGTGGTTTGACTAGACCTGTGTCCCTGCTGCCCCACCCCACCCCACCCCACCCCACCCACCAGGTCACGATCATGACTTGCGGGTCAAACACCTCTCTGACGCCCTGACCGAGAAGCACGGGGCCGCCACAGGTGAGTGACGGGAACATGTGGGAAAGAGAAGGAACATTACCAACAAAACAGGCTGATAAGACAAAGTCTCACCTACTGCAGCTTCAACACGTCTCCATTTCTTTTACCAAACAAGAACAGCCACCTTCACCTGAATACACACACACACACACACACACACACACATTCAGTAACTGCTGTTTAGCCAATGCTGTGTCTCAAGTCGAATACTTCCACTAGTACACTTCCATGTAGTACACTGTGTACACTATGTACTTACTTGCGCAGTGCGTTAATTTCGACAGGGTAGTGTTGTCTCAAATCGAACAAGGCTGTTGTGCACTTAACAAGTGACAATCGCAACATTTGACTGCTGCTTCTTCTTCTTCTTCTTCTTTTTAATGGTGAGTTGCAGCCAGAAGGAGCATTATCGCCATCATGTGACCGTGATTGTCACCCGCCAAGATATCTGCCGGCTTGTTTGCTCACTTGACTTCAATTCAATTTTATTAAAAATTAATAAAAATGAATGTGCTCTTACTTTTAGTGCAGTGTTCACCGTAACAAACGCAACCGCGGCCGCCATTTTCATAGGTCGATGGTCCCTCCCCTTCCGCTACGTAGCCAAGATGGCGACCGTTGAGGGTGAGAAGTGTGCAGCGTTCCACACTCAACTTTCTGACTTTTATGAGTACGCCATCCAGGTACTCAGTGCATTTTGCCTTGTCAGCGTGAACGTAGTTAAAATAGCAAGTGTAAGTGTGGAAGAACACGAATTGAGACACAGCTCATGTCTTATACGAAAATCTTTTTGTTTACTGGCTGACTGGATCTTTCCTCGTGTACCTCTCAGGAAAGGATGACGTTCTGGACATCGAGATCGACTCCTACATCCACTGTATCAGTGCCTTCGTCAAGCTGGCCCAGAGCGAGTACGCCCTCCTGGCAGAAATCATCCCCGAGCACCACCAGAAGAAGACCTTCGACTCCCTCATTCAGGTCAAAGAGAGAAATCATTTTAATTTGAGGTGTAGGCAGATCGTCACTGTCACGTGAGGCTCGAGCGCAGGGTTTCCAACTGATGAACAGTCCTGATTATCATACCAAAGTGTTACTTGATCATGTTTTGTCAAATCTATACAATGTGAAAAATATTTAAAATGGTTTTCATTTAGAAATCAGTCTCAGGGATATTGTGAAATGTAATGATTTTGACTTGATTGTTTTGCACAAGACTCCAAATTTATAAAAAACCTACAATATAGAAGAAACGTAGAGGGACTGCAGGCTCATTTTATTGTTGTCTAAATATTTTTCTAATAGTTTATCACAATACTTGGCACAATTATTCGCCAATAATTGGGAAATCACAGATATGTGAGGAATAAATCTGCAAAAATATATATAACTTATATAACTTGTTTCTTCATGGAAATATTTGAAAAATATACTGGACACTGTTGACCTGAAGATTTTTTTTAACCCTTAGTCCAAAGCCAAAAAAAGAGCATTTTTGTCCTAAATATGGTTTTATTGAACATTCTTGTTTTTAGACCAGAGCTGTTTGAAAATGAAGAAACAGTTAAAAGGTGTTAAATATAATTCATACTGTTCATTACAGAACAGTTATCCATCTAATCAGTGGAATCTGTGAGGTTTATGGTGTAACTGCAGCAGCTGTGGCATCATAAATAAATAAGACAACAAACTTTTACTCAAAGTAACTTTTATTCAGGTTTTACTCAAATCAAAACATGTCACTGACCTCGTGCTCAAGGGTCAACACCAAGAACGTGCACGTCGCTTGGATCACAACAACAACACGTTTGAACGGGCTACAACCAAGTGTGAGAGCTCATTTTGCCTGTAAGGACCTGAGTTATTGATCTCTTGATTGACAGTGAGGTAGACCAATCGGTTTGTGAGCAGACTTCTTTTAAATAGTGGGCAGAACCCCTGTGTTGGGACTGATAGAGTTCATTGCAAATTAATTGGTGATGGGGTATTTACCACTTGATCAGGAGGCCCTCCAGTTTCCTTCCACAGTCGAAAGACATGCAGGTCAAGTTAATATGAGACTCTAAATTGCCGCATGTTGTGAGTGTGAAATGGTTGTTTTTTATAGTCTGTTCAAGCTCGTTTCATGAAACAGAAGAAAGAGGAAGTGCCGCTTCATTATGTTTGATCTGCTTCCTGTTTCCTCGTCCGTCCACAGGAGGCGCTGGACAACCTGATGCTGGAGGGAGACAACATCGTGTCTGCAGCTCGCAGAGCCATAATGCGCCATGACTACTCGGCCGTCCTCACCATCTTCCCCATCCTCAGACACCTGAAGATGAACAAGTCTGAGTTTGACTCAACGCTGCAGGTCGTTAATCAGTTCAGCCTCATTATTTGCACAGCATTATCTTCTGTAGGAGTAACAGGAGAACGTGCTGCATAAAAATAAACTTTTAATTAACTTTGTGAGTTAAATTTATTTGCCTCTGTCTGCAGGGAACAGCAGCGAGCACCAAGAACAAGCTGCCCACACTCATCACCTCTATGGAAACTATTGGAGCCAAAGCTCTGGAGGAGTTTGCAGACAGCATCAAGGCAAGACGCTCATTAACTCTGTCACCAATCACTGATCAATCATTCAATAGTTATGTGCTGAACTGTCTCTTGTCTGACCCCAGAATGATCCTGATAAAGAGTACAACATGCCCAAGGACGGAACAGTCCACGAACTGACCAGCAACGTAAGCTAACGCTCATTTACTTCCATGTTGCGTAACAGTGCTGGATTTATTTGCTCCCTTCAGCACTTCAAACTCAACACCTTTCCACAAGGACTTTGCTGTTTATTCGTCCCCGGGGGTCCAGGTGGTCTCCATGGAAACAGGCTAACAGCGCCGAGCGGAGTGTCTCTATTTAATGAATGAATGACCCCTCTCTCCTGCAGGCCATCCTGTTCCTGCAGCAGCTGCTGGACTTCCACGAGACAGCTGGAGCCATGCTGGCCTCGCAAGGTACAGCCGCACCAGCACCACCAGTTAGCCCTCGTTATCTTAGACCTCCTGCTGCCCTGCTAGGCTGCTAACACGCTGTTTCCTTTAGTGCTAATATCAGCAGCGGGCCCTGTCAGTCGTCTGTGATCTAAACTAAGTTACATTAGTGTTGGTCTTCTGTTAACCTGCACGTAACACTTAGTATTTGGACAGTGATATGTTTTTCTCTTCTTGGCTCTGTTCTCCAACACATTGGGTTGGAAATGAAAATCTAAGGTTAAAGTGCTTAAAGATCTCACAGGTCCCATAGTTTCCTATAGTTTCCTATAAAGGAACGAATACAGTGGAAACCTCTTGTAGTGATCACGTCTGTCCGGGTCAAATTGATCACTATAAGATGATGATTATTATAACCAAACTTTTTTTCTTTCTTTTTCTTTATTTCTCATGCAGATTACCTTCTAATTGACATTTGTATATTTATTACATGAATATAAAGTAATGAAACGGACAGCTTCGCTATTTACTGAATTTTATTGATCGTATACAGTCCAGCTGTTTCAAACACTTTTCAAATGACTGTCCTTGGCTTAGTACTTCCTGCAGCCTGAGGAAATCATAGTTTATTTGCTGGACCTCGTTTTTTGGCAGTTTGTCAGAAGCTTCGAGGAGACGTTTCTTTTTTCCGTCATGATTTCAACGTGCACGCAGCAGCAGCCTCAGGTAGACGGGTTACCGGCCGTGAGGCAAAGTATCATGGGAGTAAAGTAAAAAAAATTAGAATTACAGTCATCTGACGATTATTTTTTCAATTAATCGATTCATCATTTAGTCTATGAAATGTCAAAAAATAGTGAAAAATATCCACGTCAAGTCTTTAAATGTCAGAAACCCCAAAATATTCAGTTTAAAATCATCTAAAACAAATCCTATATCAACTTTATTGACCATCATTTTGAACGGCCACATTCTGTATGATATATTATTATAAACACGTAATAAAATGCAACACACGTTCTGATCCGTCACCATGACTTTTATAGCAGTAAACATGACGGACTGATCCCAGAGCTGTGCAGGAGAACTGATCTGACTGGTGGCTGCTGTGGAAGAAAGTCTCATGTTCTTCCAGCTCGGTCCGTCCTTCACGCTGTGCGTTAGATCATTAAACTGATCAGAGAGTGTTTGTTAAAATGTAAGCAGCAGACAGGAAGGTAAGAGACAAAATAATGGAGTCGGAGCACTTCCTTGTGCTCCGACTCCATTATTATGTCTCTTACGCACAAGATAGATGATACATGGTGTCAGTTAATACAGCTTTAAGTTCATATTCATGTTTCATATCCAAAGTGCTGAAGTACAGAGCTAAAACAAGAAAACACGTCACTGACCAAACACTTTGTTCATGAATCCAGATATAATAGTCCATGACTGATGCAGATGGAAACATGATTGCTTGGACCCCCCTCCCCCCTCAGTCTAGACCTTATTCACACGCTGTGTGTCCCAGTTGCAACAATCAAACGCTGCCATACGTCTCCTAGTTTCTCCCCTCACTCATTCTGTATCTGTGACTTTCCTTCCTCTCGGTGCTTTTCTCTTCTTCAGAGGGAGCCGCTCTTTGACGCACTTTTTCGTCCAGCATGTGTTCAGATTTGTGGCTGTGCGTCAGCCCCGGTAATCATTTCCAAAAGACTTATTCATGTGTTAAAAGTGAAATTGGGTTTGTTATGAATTTTAATCCAATCACGTCTCATTTGGGGGTTGTGAATCAGCATTTGAAGGTCTCTGGCTCCCTCCTGTCCCCTGTTGATCGCAGCTTTGCTTCGCCCTCCTTTTCATTAACGCGACCCCTCGCTGCCTGGCTGATGACTGTTTGCTTACTTACTCTGCACTAACAGATCTTTTCTAACCTTTTTGCACTTGTGCCTCTTTCTCTTCTCTTTCTCTTTTGCCTTGCCTCGGCCCTTTTAGTACTGGGGGACACTTACAATATACCTTTAGACCCCCGAGGTAAGCAAAAGACCGTGTGTAGGCCCCTGATGAGCAGTGGTGGAAGAAGTACTCCGATCTTTTACTTAAGTAAAACCACCGTGTAGAAGTAAAAATACACAAGTATTAGCAGCAAACTGTACTTAAAGAATCAAAAGTTAAAGTTCATTATGCAAAATGGCTCCATTCAAAGTGTTACATTTAAGTTAAGGTGGAGCTGATTTTAACAACCGTATATACTGAAACTGTAGTTTCATCTGTAATAATGCACATTTTATAATCATGTTTGACAAATAAAATCTTGATCTGAAAAGTAACTAAAGCTGTCAGATAAATGTAGTGGAGTAAAAAGTAAAAGTACAGTATTTGCCTCTGAGATGTAGTGGAGTAGAAGTATAAAGTAGCATCACATGGAAATACCCAAGTAAAGTACAAGTACCTCGAATTTGTACTTTGAGGTACTTGTGAATTTGCACAGTACTTGAGTTACTTTCCACCACTGCTGATGAGTTTAATTCTGGATGTTTTCTGCGTTTTGTGACGTTTTCATGCTGATTGTTGAAACTATAATTGCAGCTAATTAATCAGAAGGAGAGGAGTCTGCCTCATAATGAGACCCTGATGATGATGATGCATGTGCTGAAGTGCAGGTTGAAAGAAAGTACTTTGAGATGCTACCATGGGAACCGGAGTGCTTCCACTGTAATGAAGACGTATTGTTGTAAGAGGAGTTTGAGAAAAAGAAAGAAGTGTCATCAGATTAAATGAAGTAGTAAAACTCTAAATGTACTCAGTAACCCGCAATTCTAAGTGTTCGTGTTAACACCTCCTGCATTTGTTCCAGAGACGAGTTCATCAGCGAGCAGCTACACCTCCGAGTTCAACAAGAGGCTCCTCAGTACTTATATATGTAAGTTTATTAGAAGCCACCATCACCTCTTTATGGTCAAATGTCCAGGTTTTGTTTTGGAGACTGACGGGTGACTTTTTCACCTGTCAGGTAAGGTGTTGGGGAACCTGCAGCTGAACCTGCTCAGCAAATCCAAAGTGTACGAGGATTCAGCTCTGAGCGCCATTTTCCTGCACAACAACTACAACTACATCCTCAAGTCGCTGGAGAAGTGAGCGTCCTTTTCTTCTTCTCCTCTTTTCCTTCACTGACATCAATCATAGGAGTAGAATCAGAATCAGAAATCCTTTATTAGTCTCACAATGTAGAAATTTACATTGTTACAGCGCAGGTAAGAGGTAGAATAAAAGATAAATAGGAATATAAATAGAAAAATAATTAAAATTATTAAATAATAAGTAAGAGCACGGTAGGTACATCCATGAAGTGTATAAGGAGAATAAAGTGTGTGGTTGTGTATTGCACATAAGTGTTATTATTGCACGACAGTGAGGTACAGTTCGTGTAGTGGTCTACCAGGGTCCATGGTGGTTGTACAGTCTGACCGCTGCAGGAAGGAAGGACCTGCGGTATCTCTCCGTGAGACACCGCGGGTGAAGCAACCTGTCACTGAAGGAGCTGCACAGTGCAGACAGGGTGTCCTGGAGGGGGTGGGACGTGTTGTCCATCATTCTCCTGACTGCCACCTCCTCTACCGTGTCCAGAGGGCTCCCCAAGACAGAGCTGGCCTTCTTTACCAGTTTGTCGAGTCTCTTCCTGTCGGCAGTCGAGATGCTGCTGCCCCAGCAGACCACTCCGTAAAAAATGGCTGATGCCACCACGGAGTCAAAGAAGGTCTTCAGGAGTGCCCCCTGCACTCCAAAAGACCGCAGTCTCCTCAGCAAATACAGTCTGCTCTGTCCCTTCTTGTACAGAGCAGCAGAATTATCTGTCCAGTCCAGTTTATTGTTCAGGTGAACTCCCAGGTACTTGTAAGATTTTACAATCTCAATGTCCGTTCCCTGGATCTTCACTGGTGTGGGGGGAGAATGTTGGCGCCTCCTGAAGTCAACCACCATCTCCCTGGTCTTCCCTGTGTTGAGTTGGAGGTGGTTCCTCCGACACCAGAGGGCAAAGTCCTGCGTAGTTTCTCTGGACTCTCTGTCATCCTCATCAGAGATAAGGCCGACAATGGCAGAGTCGTCAGAAAACTTCTGCAGGTGACAGGTAGGTGTATTATGGGTGAAGTCTGCAGTGTAGAGGGTGAAGAGAAACGGTGCCAGAACCGTTCCCTGGGGGGCCCCTGTGCTGCAGACAATTGTGTCGGACTGACACTCCCTGGTCCTCACATACTGCGGACGGTTGGAGAGGTAGTCCAGGATCCAGGAGGTGAGGTGGTGATCCACCCCGGAACTCTCCAGCTTGTCCCCCAGAAGCATAGGCTGGATGGTGTTAAAAGCACTGGAGAAATCAAAAAACATGATTCTCACAGTGCTCCCAGCCTTCTCCAGGTGGGAGAGGGATCTCTGAAGGAGGTAGATGACAGCGTCATCCACCCCGATACCAGGTTGATAGGCGAACTGCAGAGGGTCCATCGATGGTCTCACAAGGGGCCGAAGATAGCCAAGGACCAGCCTCTCCAGGCTCTTCATCAGCTGTGATGTCAGCGCCACCGGCCTGTAGCTATTGAAATCCTTGGGGTGGGGAGTCTTTGGCACAGGTACCACACAAGATGTTTTCCACAGTAGTGGGACCCTCCCTTGCTTCAGGCTCAGATTGAAGAGGATCTCCACTATCCCACACAGCTGGTCTGCGCAGGATCTGAGGAGCCTTGAGCTGATGCCATCTGGGCCCGCAGCCTTCCTTGCCTTACACCTTCTGAGTTCACTCCTCACCTGGTTCGCTGTGAGGGACAAGGTGGAGGTAGCAGGAGGGGGGGTGGGGGGTGAAGCAGGCGACAGGGTGGATGTGTAGAGTGGTCGTGGGCTAGATCACCTGTAATCACAGGACGATGATTTAGTGGTTCCATTTTAAAGGAAACAATTGAACTGAATGTGGGGCTACAACTAACGATTAATTTCATTATCGATTAATCTGCCCATTATTTTCATGATTAATCGTTTAGTTTAGTAAAATGTAAATAAATTGTGCAGCAGCATGGTGTGCAGTAAGTGGACGTGATGTAAAGGTGTAAATGTGCTGTTGAGTCTCACCTGTGAACGTCTGCAGGTCTGAGTTGATCCAGCTGGTGACTGTGACTCAGAAGAAAGCGGAGAGTTCATACAGAGAGCTGATCGAGCAGCAGATCCACATGTACAAGAGCAGGTAAAACGTGTTAAAATGAGCTCAGACGTCTTTATGTCTGTCACATATTTTCATCTCATTTTTGACCCCATGTGTTTAATTCTGTCGTAGCTGGGTGAAAGTCACAGAGCACCTGGCGGACAGGAACATGCCCGTCTTCCAACCTGGCACCAAGGTCAGAAATGTATTATCTTTCAGTCTTGGAGAAAAAGCAGGCAGTTCACCAGCGTTGGTACAGGAGTGTCAACTTTAACATGCCTGTATGATTTTTGGCGCTGAAGAAAAGTTGACAGTGTGCCAGTTTAGCAGAGGACTGTGTGTCTCCTACAGGTCAATCCCAAAACAGCACTTTGTTCCACATGCTGGTTGGATTTACACAAATTATAGCCTCAAATGTTCAGACTGACCCGGTCAAATTCTGCTAAACTGAGAAAAAATTAGATGAAGAATCTGGATTTTTACATGTTCTTTCACCTCCACTAAAAACGTGGACCTGACCATCCGAGGACCCAGTAGTATAATTTAAAGTTATAAAATAAATACATAGAAAGTGTTGTGGTTTCATACTAAGGCCTGGATAGTTCATGTGTTGACTATGAATCATTTTGTCATGAACGTGTCTGTGATTTTGTAACTGAAGTCTTGCCTTCTTCCAGCTGAAAGATAAAGAGCGACAGGTGATTAAAGACAAATTCAAGGTGAGGTCAGCATCACTTTGGCACCACATCATCAAATATCTTTTCAACATACCAAATCCTATAAATATTACCTGCAATGAAGTGAAAGAACAAACTGTCAGACTGACCTCTTCTCCTCTCACTGCCTCTCAGGGGTTTAACGACGGGTTGGAGGAGTTGTGTAAGATCCAGAAGGGCTGGGCCATCCCAGACAAGGAGCAGCGGGACTTCATCCGTCAGTCTCAGAAGAGAGTGGTGTCTGATGCTTACAGGGCCTTCCTGCAGAGGTGAGAGTGCCGCTGATGGAAACACAAGTTAAACTAATTCAACTGTCAAAATAGCCCTGGTAGATATAATTACCTTTGAGATAACATGTAGTATGTTCAGTGTAAAGGCGTGTCTACACAGGCCGCACAGTGGCTCACGATTCACTCGCACTGTACGTACAGGAATGAATAAAACTCTGAAGTGAGTTAGCATGTTAGCTCTTCCTGTTCCCTCGTCTGGAAGTCAGTGGGTTTCTTGAATGGGTTTTTGGTTCCTGAAATAAGGTCTGTGGTTAACACAAGCTGAAGAGATTTTCACATTTTGTTCTGCGACATAAAATCCGTCAGTAAATACTCCACTCGTGAGTTTTGAAGCTTTTGCGTGTCTTAAAAAAGGCGGTTGCTAACAAGTGTCTAAATGAGACTACAGAGGTTGTCGGGGACATTAAACGTCATCACGCCGAACACAGAAACTCATCTACCCACTCGTCCGCCTTTACAGCCTCGTTGGGTTTATACTGCAAACTGTTCTAACTCAAACTTTCCCAAAGGCTTTTGTAGAAGAGGTCAGTGGTGGAGACGCTGAAGTCATGTGACCGTGGTGTAGCTGGTTTACAGCCTAACGTTAGCTTTTTACTTCTGGAGATGGCATTTACGTTCCAAAAATCATTAAAGTGGCGTTAATTTGTGAAGATTATCTTGCTGAACAAAAACCAGGGCGATGCTAACTTCCGGGCTGGACTACAAATATACATTTGATTTCCCGCGTTTAACTTCTACAAAAGCCTTTCGGAAGGTTTGAGTTAAACAGTTTGCAAGAGCGCGAGTATAAACCCAACAAGGCTGTAAAGGCGGATGAGTGAGTAGATGCAAACATGCTAACTCATTTCCTGGTTTTAGGACTCATTCCTGTCCGACTCTGATTTGCTATTATAAGACTGACTCTCTGTCTTTTTGCTTTTTAGTGCAAAGCACTTCTTATTTGCCCTCTAAAATTCCTGCAGTGGAACAAAAAAAAAAAGTTTCAACAGCATGTTCCTGCAGCGAAGTACTTCAGATTGATGGATGTTTAAATTGCTGTTATGCAGCACTACACCGGCCAGCCAATCAGAGCCCTTCACGGCCCGATTCTCTTCACACTGACCATTTTTCTCTCGTCCTTCGTCTAGATGTGCTAACATCTCCTTCACCAAGAACCCTGAGAAGTATCACAAGTATCGACCGGAGGAGGTGGAGGAGATGATTGAGAAGCTGTTCGACACGTCCGCCTGAGCTGATCAGCCTCACCTCATGTTCCTCACGCTCTCCAGACACGCCGCACCCTGAACACACCGCGAGCTGAGACACTCAGCCGCTCCTCACACTACTGTCACCCTCGCTGTCTGATGAATGTTTTGTACAAAGATGTGAACATGATGTATTTATGTAATTTAGCCGTTCCAGCTTAGCATTTCAAACAAATAAAGGGAACTCTGAATTAGCCCGCATCGTAATTTGTTTTGTAGACGACGGTTACACAACAACACAGAGCAGATAGTTAGACTGCTTTACTGACATGAAAAATAGCAGACAGAGCTGAGCGTCGAGCGTCTTTTGTTATCCAAGTCTACGCAAATCCATCTTTTTTCAGTTTGAATACATAGTTAAATGTTTGTCACCACACAAACAGAAGAGCATTTATAAGTGAACAGACGCCAGAAAAGGCTCTTTTCTGTACCTCTGTGCAGAAAACACATCATTAGAGCCGGGAGCATCCAGATCTTGTGCATCCTAATGAGCAGTCGAGGGTTTTCTATAGGAGAAACACTTGAAAGCTCCTCACTGAGCCGTCTTCACCACATGTGACCTTTTTGTGTTTGTGACAAAAAACACTTCATGAGCTCAAATGCTCAAAAGCGGAAGTGTGTATCTGTAGTGGTCAAGGTTGTTACTGAGCGCGATGGTCCAGACTGGGTTAACGATGGTCTGATGTGACACTGGCAGATCTGTTTCCATGGAGAAGACTCTGTGTTAAAGCTGCTGTAATCAATATCTTTGGAATGTAACTAAGTACATTTACTCAAATACTGTACTTGAGTCCAATTTTGAGGTACTTGAGTATTTCCACGTCATGTGACTTTACACTTCTACTCCACTATGTTTATTTGACAGCTTTAGTTACTTTGCAGATTTAAATGATAAATATAATCAACTAATAAATTATGAGGTGTTATTATAGGTTAATCTACTCAGCAGATAAAGTAGTTATAATGAGCTCCACCTTCACCAGCTGCAACAGTAAAGTGATGAACACATGAATGCATCAATAATTATAACATCAATACATATTCTGAAATGGGTCATTTGGCATAATAAGTACTTTTGATACTTTAAGTATATTTTGATGCTAATATTTTTGTACTTTAAGTATTTCTACACTGTAGTATTGCTACTTTTACTTAAGTAAAAGGTCTGAAGACTTCTTCCACCGCTGCCCACAGAGAATTAGCACCAGCTCCACAGTTCCCCTCAGCTCTACGGAGGATTTTAGAGCAGCGTTTTGGATTGATGAGCAAAGATTTTACCACGTTTCTCTCTGGATCGTTGGACCAAACCAGAGATAAAAGTCGAGTGAATATTGGACTTAAGTGGTCAGAAACACGACTCCAAATGACTGATCATGTTGTGTAAATAAGCAACTGTTTGCTAACACGTTCACCAACTTAAAAGGCAGTAATACTGTATATCAGTGTTGAGCTTAGTTTGTTTCTGCTGCCCCCAAGTGGCCAAAGAATAAGTGACGCACAGTTTGGATAAATCCAAGTTGTAAACTTAAGACGTGATTCTTTGATATTGAACTGAATTAAATGGCACTTTTTGATTGAAGGAGAATTTGAGTGCTGAGAACCTTAAACTAGAATACTGTAAAAAGTCTCTAATAATAGCCGGTATTCAAATAATAATAATAGCTAATAAAGGCCGAGTAGAAAACATTACCTGTATTCTAATATTTAACAGGATAAATTCAGCATAATGTACATTTCTGTGTCAGTACAACAGATATGTGATTTGCTATTCTTCAAAATAAAGCACTTATGTTCATTTTTAAATCATTTAGGTCAGTAAAAGCAGGATTTTATTAAAATGTATGTCAACACATCATTTGTAAAGGAAATGGGTCACGAATCATACTCCGCAGCAGCTGGGTTATCAGGGTTTGTTATTACTGAACAGTAATTCAGTCATTTACAACAATGAGAGGTGGGCTTTGTAAGAGGTTGTGTAATCAACACACAATGAAAACACGTATAATAGCAGCAGTTTAAAGCTACTGATATTCAGCGAGGTATTACTTTTAAAAATCAATCATTAATCAGCGATCACTTCATGTCTGTGGGTTCTTTTGCTCATTTTTGGCTTGAAGGTAAAAGAAACAAAACCCTGAAGATCTGAAAAGATTATTATGCAAAAAAAAAGATGAAATCATTATTTTATGGTGAGATGAAAATGAAGTTAAAAAACATGGATGTTACATTTCTCTGCTGAGCAGACATCCTGTCATCAACGAACATCTGCGGCAAACACGTCCCCAAAACTCCAGATTGTTGTCTAAATACGGCCATTTAAAAGGCGACTGAGCTTTTTATCACCAAGGCAACCAGACCTTCTCAGCATCTTGAGGTTGGGTTTCCTTGGTGATAAAAACTGTCGAACCTTCAATCCTTGACCTCGAGCCACTTCCCTGTTCCCTGTTCCAAGGTTTAAGGTCGGGACAAAATTAAAAATCTTTCAGTTTGTTTTCATTGCTCTGAATGTTTTGTTTGATTGAGCTTCACTGCTCATTCTTGGTGTTGGAAACAGCAGTTTGACTAAATAAATGATGATTTTTATCTGTCCAATTAATGCTTACAGCCTTGAGGTTTTATAATGACTCCTACTGAAGAAACTTTAGTATTAATGTGCTCATATGTTTTGCTGAAAATAAAGAATGACAACTAGTGAAATAAATTAAAGGCTGATACTGAAAACAATGATTATGTAGTATATTCATTGGTCTTACTTTATTACTTGGGATGCTTGCTGATATTGAAGAGGAGAAAAAAAGCTTTGCCGTGTACACCGTACATGTACTGCAGAGCTGGAGGTGTCGGCAACTGCAACATGAACATCAGAAAAAATAACCCACAAGCGTCTGTGGTAGTGACGGCACACTCAACCCATAAATATATATAATCAAAATCTTTAATTAGCACTGACGAGAGCAACGCGGGTCGCTCAGCACGTCATCAGGCTCATGAAAAGGTAAAATAGGCTTAAACACATGAAAACAACAATAATAAATACAAACATCATCAAAATTAATTTACAAAAAATAGCCTGGAACAACACTCACTAGAAATAATTGTGAAACTGATTAAATAAAAATACGTTTTTAAGGGGTGAGTGTGCGGTCACTACCACAAACACTATTTTTGGCTTAATAATGTTATTTTGATTTATATTGCGTTCTTTACTCTTTGTATTAAGGTTACACTGGTATCATGGTTTTGATTGTTCAGTCGTGTTTTCTATAAGAAGGTCTTTATTTAAAGCTGCATTCACTGATTTTCTTTTGGCTGCTTGGGGGCAGCAGGACAAACTGTAAACACTGACATTATGAAGCTGCTATGGCTAACGTGTTAGCAAACAGACCACATATTTCTGTCCACCTGATGAATGCAAGTCCAATATTCACTCTATTTTTACCTCTTTATTTGGTCTCTAACTCCTGAGAAAAACATCTGGCTCTTGAGCTGCTAAATGCTCCGCTATGTTCACCAGCTAGCTGCTAAAACCAAAACAAAGAGCTGAAAGATGCTAAAACGCTCCGTAGAGCTGAAGAGGTCCTGCAGACTCAGGTGATAATTCTCTGTGGGTTCGTCACTACGAGTGACTCCTTTCACATTACACAGACATTTGATCCATTGTTAGTATAAAAATATTGATTAGTGCAGCTTTAAAGGCAGTAATGTATCTCAGAGTTTCTCCACCATTAAACAGGTGTTGTGAGACTTACCTCAAGAGAGCTGAAGAAGCTCCATCTGTGTTACGGGTTTTCACCGTAGAGATCCTGTTACTTCAGCGTCGATATCAACCAAACCCCACTCTGCACAGATAGAAAAATATGTCCTGTAAATACACTTATTTATGAATACATCAGATGCTGTTTGTCATGATATTTGAGGTTACAAAACATTGAGGTATCCACTAAACCTCGAGACCTGTCACTTCTCTGGGTTTGATCTTGGATGAATTCAGATTTTAGGACAAGATTTTTGACCAAGAAACTACATCTATAGACATCTAATAATAGAAAATGAAGTGTTCTTTGTTAAAAACAGAAACCTGTCTTTGTCATGAACTTGTGAGCTGGACTTCTATCAACCTCTCAAGACTTGAAATGAAGATGCTCAACAGGAAAGCAGCTATTATGCGATATCATGTAGCAGGAAGCCACTCAACATCTATGAAAGATCTCACAAAGAATCAACTAAATGGACGAAGGGAAAACTAAAAACCTGTAACAGTTCTGTGAATATGTGACATCTGCAACAGACACGTCATGTTTCCTTTCGTCTTCCTGCAACAACTCAACTCGCGAGATTTCAGAGCGAGACTCCTCGAAACTTTCTGTTTCTGGTTAAACAAAAAGGATCTTACTCTTTAACAGACAAGTCTGTCTCTGTAGGGATCCTTTCCATAAAGTTGTCAGACACTTAGAATAACAGTCTGAACCAGAGTCAGTGGCAAAAACAAGCACTTTTAGTGGACGGACTTTTAGACCCCAAAACATTTAAAAAATAGGGCCCAGGTTTAAAAATACCGGAGTTTCCCTTTAATGACACAAGATGTAGCATGTTGCCAAGCAGACAGAGAGACGAGTTATGTAACAACTTTATGGATTTATTACTTCAACAATTATTATTTATTACTTCTTAGGATGTTCTGTACACCACAATAATACTGTCGGCATGCATGAAAACACAGAGGAACATTTGGCAGCCCTGCACAGCCAGTCACATATATATAAATATATATATAAAATCAACATACAACACTGAGGTTTCCAATGACAATAAGTTATCATGCAGCATATTTTCAAAAGTCAAAACCACTAGAGATAACACTGAGGCTTGTTGAGGTATCTGTACAAGATGCAGAATTAGTAACACAGCAGACAAATATTCAGACGTGAAGAAGAGATAGAAAATCTGTCTGGCAACTGTTGGTTGCATAACAATCTGACAAACACCACCCACAGCTCCTCAGACTCCTCGGGCAGCTTCTAGCCAAATTCTGTACCAGCGACCCACTTAATGTAAGACTCATCTGAGCTTTTTACTCCTAAACTGCAGTGAGTCATCACTTCTACATACTCCCAGTCCATTAAACCTTTTAGGGTGACACTGATGACCTACACCAGGCATGGTAGCTCTTTACATCCATTTAAATCCATTTTTAAAACATTATTTCGGACTTTTTATTTTATTTTTTAGCTTTCGAATTTCATTTAATTCATATTTCACTTTACTCTGATCCATGCATTTCCTTGGCTCTATGTCTCTTTGCAACTTGTTTTTTAAACATGCTATATAAATTAACTTATTAGTAATGTTATATAAAATGTTACATAAATAATATTATCATACAAGTCACTGAATACAGTTGTGGTAATATCCCTTTATCTAGTGTCTGAAAAGGATAATGACTAAGTAAATTACTACAGTGTTTCATCAAATTCTTTGAAATGATCATGATGAAACATGTTCAGCCAGCAGAGCTCTGTCTGCTCGGCTCTTTTCCCCTCTAAGTCAGTGATTGTGTGATTTCCAGGAAAAGTACTTCAGAATCTGGCCAACCATAAGTCAGGTTCAGGGTATTAGTTGAATCATACACACCTTGCTATGTTGTGTCGTTTAGAGCGGCGTCCACATGCCGACCACATGTGCATTTTAGTTTCTGGCACAAGAAAACTGGATTAGGCGCAAATGAAGGTGTTTGAGGACTTATTGCCCCATTAAAGCATAAATCTAAAATGGATCCAAGGAAGCAAGCGTGTCTGTTTTCTTGATGAACAAGACTAAAAGTCTACAGTCATGCTAGCAGCTCTGTGAGGCCGAACTTAGGCACAGCAGTGCTTTGAGCTAAATGCTAACATCAGCATGCTAACTAATGTTTATGGTCATGGTAACCATCTTAGTTTAGTGTGTTAGCAACATTTTCTAATTAGCACTAAACGCAGCTATTTAGTCATGAACTAAGTAAATGAATTTTTACCTGATGATGGCGCTAGAGGAACAGTCGGATCACCCAAGTTATTACAATTTATCCTGAGGGGAACATGAATGTGTGTACCAAATATATATAGATAGATATTTCATAGATATTTCACTGCATAAGTGCGAGTTTTCCTCTAGCGCCACCAGCAGGTCAGAGGATTACTAAAATCATTTGGAGTGATCCTCTGGGGACCATGAATATCTGCACTAAATTCATGGCAATCCATTCGATACTTTCTTAGACATTTAGCCAAAAACAAAAAAGTGATCCTCATGGTGGCACTAGAGGAAAAGTCAGGGGATCACCAAAGTCAGTAGGGTTTTTCCTCTGGGCATCATGAATGTATGTACCCAATTTCATGGCAACCCATTAAATAGGTGTTAAGATATTTCAGTCTGGACCAACCAACAGATCAACCAGCATTGCTATCCCTGGAGCCACGCTGCTAGCATGGTTAAAAATGTCACTATAGGTCAGGGAAGTAGTTGCATTGCATGATCAATCAATCTGTGTCATTTGCTGAGCTGACTGTGACAAATCATGACCGCATCATATCTTTTGTGATCAACTTAATTGCCAGAACACGATCTAAAACAGAAGCCTCACATGGCCTCACTGTGTTTCCCCTAAAGGTTAAGCGGTTCCTCCATTCATCAATTTATTTAGCTTTTCTGTTGTCGTGTCCTCTCATTATGGTCTTTCTTACAGACTTCACAGTCGAGATTGATTTGGGGCATTATGTCATCTAAAGACAGTTTCTGGGCATGTTCATCGTTCATAATGTTCATTTGGCTCTTCCTCATCCTCTTCGGTTTGAGGCTGTTTTCTTGAGTTGGACGTCTCCACGCTGCTGACCGTGTTCACTGCCTGGGCAACATGCACCTTGTTGACCTCCCTCCTCCTCCTCAGTGAGCAGCTGAACACCTTCCTGAAGCCTTTGCGGAAGTGCTTGGAGACGAGCGCGTAGACGATGGGGTTGAGGCAGGAGTTGGCGTAGGCCACCAGGTGGGAGAGGATGCGGAGGACGTAGGTGGTGTGGTTGAGGGGGAAGCGTCCGAACCACATGCAGAGGATGACCAGATGATGGGGAAGCCAGCAGAGGCAGAAGAGAGCAGCGACAATGATGATCATCTTGGTGACTTTCCGCTTGGCCCGCCTCGACTCGGACATGTCCTTTACAGGGTCCACGCTGGTCCACAGGTATCGGATGGTGCGACCGTAGGTGAGGCCGAGCACCAGGACGGGGATGAGGTAGCCAAAGACGAAGGTGCACACGTCCATTATGATGCGTGGTTTGGACTCCCAGGCAGGAATACACACCACGGTGCCGCCCAGGTCAATCTGTGTGTAGTAGCTGAGATACGGTCCTGAGAAAACCAAGGCCAAGGCCCAAACCAGACAGATGGAGGTGAGGGCATTCTTTGGTGTTCTCATCTCCCTGGAGCGGAGTGGGTAGCAAATGGCTAAATACCTGAAAGAGCAGAGGGAAGACATGTGATCCAGACGTCCATTACTGAAAGGTACAAATCATTAAGGGTGTTTGTTAAGTTGCCAGGCATGCTGCTGTAGTTTGAGAGCATTTTTTAGGTTGCCATGAAGAAACTGGATTTTCAAAAAAGATATATACACTGCTGTGACATCTGGAAGGGAGTTTTCATATCCACCTCTAAATGGAAAAATTGGACGTGACTTAAAATGAACATTCTCTTCTTCACTGGGAGCGCCGTTATAACTGGAAAACAATCAAGTAAAACAGGATGCAGGAAATGGATGAGTCCAATCACACTGATCTGTGCATGAAGTCCTGCTTTGGGTGGGTTGATGTGCATACCGGGACACTAATTGAGCTTGGCTGCCAATGGTGGGTATGTTTGCATGCATGCGTACGTGATTGGAGGGGTTTGTCAATCACTGCTGAAGGAACGCATTTAATGTCCTGGATTTAGGAATTAGTTTTAAGTTCCAGGAATTGATAAGAACAAACAGCCTTTAACGTGGAGACAGTAAATGCTTGAAGCATTGTGCCCTCAAAAGGATCATTTTTCAATATTTTCAGTCTTTTATTCTATTCTATTTGAATCTATTTCTTGTATATTATTTGGCTATTTTTTTAAAATTGTATTTTGACTTCCCTGTCTCATTTTGTTTTTGTTATTTTTGGTGACCTGACTGCTGCAACACACAGGCTAATAAAGTACTATCTATCTATCTATCTATCTATCTATCTATGGCCCCATTCTGCTCAAATCCCAACAAAGCCCCATTGAGATCAATTTACTGTCAGTTCAATAAAATATTACTTAACATTTAAAGTATTTCCCATCCACACTCACAGTATATATTATGCGTTTTGCTCTTTATTGTGCAGCCTGCAGCACCTCCAGGTTAATTATAAACTTTTCTATTTAGGAATACTTGAACCTTATTAAATGTAGTGCACGCACCTGTCCAGAGAAACAGCTGTCAGGGTGAAGATGCTCGCGTACATGGTGAGAAAGATGACGAAGTGCACGACTTTACACACCACGGAACCGAACACCCATTCATCCAGAGTGTAGATGGTGGCTTGAAAGGGCACGCAGAAGACAATAAAACACAGATCTGCTATCCCGAGGTTGAGGATGAACAGGTTGGTGGTCTTGGTGTTCATCTGCCCGTTGCGAAACAGAACCGCGAGGACCAGAGAGTTTCCCACGGTGCCCACCAGGAAAATGACCGAAAAGCCCAGAGAAATGACCACCGACTCCGCTTTCCACGAGGACGAGTTTACCGAGGAGAGATTCATCTTTATGTCATATTCATTCATAATTCACACGGTCCGATTATCTGTCCGGCAACGTTAACGCACGGCTCGTGGAGACGCGCGCCTCGTTTGCGCGCCACATTTCCATTTCCAGACGCAGCGCAACAGGCGACAGACGCATGAAACCTACCTGTGACACATCGACAGCTGAGAGAGGGTTTGAAAAAGACTGTGAGAAAAACTGACATTCCCACTCTCCCAACTCCTCTCTCTCTGCTAACACCGACTGTCACAAACTTTTCTTCAAGGTAACTGATAAATGTCTCCAACAGAGGGATCACTGACTGAAGAGTCATTTTGAGGCTTTGGAGATAAAACAATCGTAAAAATGTTTAAATGCAATAAAATACAATTCTGCTATTCAGACATGGAAGGCAGTTTAAAAAACATAAACTGCAAAAATAATAAGAAGAGGAAGAATAAAGGCACCATTAATAAACTCAGTGTTGACCGGCGGCACGTTATAAAACCTTTATTAGAATTTAACAGGAGATATTCTAATAGTTTTGTTTTTAGGGCTGCATTGTCTCGTGCTCTGCAGCAGTAACCGTCTGGACAAAATGACCAGCTGGTTATTTTCAGTCACCTGTTGACTCTTTGTATCACTTCAGGCTGGTGAGAGAGAGACCAGTCTGCCCCCCTGTGGTCAGACTGAACCACTGCAGAGTCAGTGGAAATCTTTTATCTTTCCATTCTGTCAGAAGAACAAGACAATATACACTGCATGTTCCTACAGGAAGCCAAGATACTCTCATAAATCCTGTCCAGTAATCCAAAAATAATCACAATGAGTACTTTTACTGCTTAATAGTCCAGTTTTGCTGGATTATATTGCAGTATGTCTACACTTTGATGTCTATTTATATTACATTTCCCTTTTCTTTGTCTGTTTTGTCAATTTATTTCGAACACAAATGAAATGTAAACTTACTGGTCGGAAAAGGTGTGTGTATATATATATATAGCTGCAACTAACAATTACGATTAATCTGCTGATTATTTTCTGGATTCATCGATTTTTGTTGTCAATAAAATGTCAGAAAATAGTGAAAAAAGTTTCCCAGAGCTCGAGGTGACGTCCTCAAACTGCTTGTTTTGTTCAACCAACGGTCAAAAACTTCAGTTTACAATCATATAAAGACGAAGAAAAGAAAGCAAATCCTCACACTCGAGCTGCTGGAACTAAAGGATGAATACGATAAATCATCTGTCAAATAGTTGCCAGTTAGTGTACTTCTGGTCTTGTCCCTCTCTTCAGACTTTCTGGAAGGAAAATGGTGTTTATTTGGCCAATGAGGCAGACCTTTCATAATTATTGTATGTACCATGTGCGATATTTTATTTTAAATTTGCCATGATTTACGATTAGGTTACTGTGCTTGTGTGTAAAATGTTCATAAATAAAACTTTTTTTTTTTTAAAGAAAAGGAGTGATATAGTTTATATATATATATATATATATATATATATATATATATATATATATATAGTTTATTTAGAAGTTAACCATCTGACCGTCAGTGTTTGAGCACCATTAGCAGGAGTTCATTGGGGCTGACTGAACCTGTAATTAGTGTCTGCTGCAGTCCCCCCCCCCCCCCCAATCTCTCCCCGTCTGAGCACCCAAAGACCCCACCGCTCTGACCCACGTCCCCCCGTCACCGAGTCCTGTTTGGCCTGTCCACCGTCTGACACACACACACACACACACACACACACACACACACGGCTGCATACACACACCTACAGACAGAGACACATTAACCTCCTCCAGCAGCTGTACAAATGCAAACACCCGGGAGGAAGCGGCTGCCTCTGTCCTTCCGTTTCCTCCTCTGGGAGTCTGAGTTACTCCACGATCAGACATCCTGGAAGTCCGAGGAACTTAAACAAGTGTGAAGAGTGCACATGATCTTACTATTATACATGGTAGTAAACGCAAACTTGTCCTCGTGACGCACACCTTAAAGGCTAAACACTTCACAGATCTATATTAATACCGATTCCTTTTTGATTGATTTTTTGTTTGTTTGACAGCCTGATATATTGTTTAATGTTAAGCTATTTATTTACAATTTCTGTACAAATGATTTTGCATGTTTTACCCCATTTATTTTTTTACCACAAACCATGTAACCAGACATCCTTGGCCTCCATTAATTTTCCTAAAATCAACAACATTTATTATCAGACACAGTGACAAAGTTCAGATCAGCTCAAACCTTCAGTGAAATACCATGCAATGATAATGTGACGCGGACAAGTTTCAAGAGTCTGCTAATAGATTCATACAGCACAGAAATGAATGGAAAACAATGGATGCCTGAAACAAATGGCCAGCAAAAATGTAAAGTGTACATGAGTTGTAGTTAAGGTGCTAAAACACACACACACACACACACACACACACACACACACACACACACACTTTTGTATTTGTCTTCATTAGTCTTCCCTTTTGAAATATTAGTCTGATATATAGTTGAATATTGGGCTTTCCATTGTTTTTTATTTGTCTTTATAAATAGATTTTGAAATATCAACGTTTATGTATGACTTTTTCTTTAAGATGTCAATTATGAAAAGTTTCTAGATATTTCTAGTATATTTATTACAGATTACAGATTGTTCTGTGATCTACCAATGTCCCGTATCCTCTTAATAACATGCATGTGTTTTTTTTTGGATGGCCCATTATGTTTGTATTTTATTAGTACAAAGTTTTATAGACAGATGTGGTGGATCAAAAACTCTGTGATAGAACCAAAACGTCCTGCACACTGTTGATCACTTGAACTCACTTTGTTAACGACGTTTCTGCCCACGTTTCTATTCAGTTTGTATTTATAGTCATCGATATTTCTCTTGTAAATTCCTGTATCCACTAAGACCTTTGAACCTTGTATTTTGTCAAATCTGTTTTATTTTATGGTAATGTTGTTTTGTTTTATCTATGGTGACCTAATAAGTCACATGGCTGACTGATGGACACCCTGGTTAAGGCAACATGTTTTAATTTAGATATTAATAGTAATGTGCTCATTCTAAATATTTGAAATGTTGTTATTTCTGAATTTCTGTTTAACCAAATTAATTTCTGTTTAAGGGACTATTTCTCCTGTTCACCAGCAGATGGCAGCAGAAGCACAATGACTGACAGCATTCACTGTCTGAGCTGCTGCTGTGGCCCATTACACACAGAGAATTCATCAGTGCATGTTGCCCCAGAAGAGCTGCAGATGGTGGTTCATGTTTACTCCTGTCTCAGCATCCGCCAATCACGTACGCGGAAAGCGGGGCACTTAAAGCTTCTGTGATGCATTAAGTCATTGGGTTTTCCATGTGTCAGTCCTGCCGGGTCGAGATAAAAGCTACAACTGACAAAATGACGACCTCGTCTTTGCACGACGCTCCTCTGAGAGCGACAGGTTAAAGCTGATGAAGTGTAAGAAATGACACAAGATTAAAGCATTGCGTGCATCAACCATAATTCATCCGTGTGTATTTTCAGGTTCTGGGAAACACCAGAAGTCACTTTGAGAGACTTTCCTGCCTGGTCCGCTATCGTCGCAGGAGGTAACGCTCAGATGTATCAGATCAAGACTGAGCTGAGTCATGTTTGAGATACCGTCTGCTGCACTGCTAACCGTGACGGCAAGAGCAGGAGCCCCTGGAGCAGGAAATGACATCACGGGTGTGTGTTCATTGGCCGGGCAGCGCAGGAATGTTGAAAGCAGCCTGCTGGGTGAGAGTGGTAACCAGACGCCACAGACTGGTGGTGACCACACATGGGAATATTTGAACTTTAATCAGAAGAAATCATTAGTCTGTGTGGAGAGGGCAGGTGGAGGCAATGGGCTCTGACCAGGAATGAGCAACATGGACGGGACTGAATGCACCATTACCTGAAATGGGACCGCTGCATGGATGAACAATTATAGAAACTCCTTCTGAGTGCCTTAAAATATCTCATGGAAGCGGAAATGTCATCGTAGCGAGCAAACCTTAAAAAAAAAAAAAAAAAAAAAAGAGGTTGGATTGATTAGACGATGGGAACTGTAGGGTGCTGTTAGAGCTAATCATCGGTGCTTGAGGATATGAACGACCATGGCGCTCATTCTGTGTTTCCTATGGGCCGCAACCCACACATCATGATTCCCTCATTAAGTATGACTCCAACCCACAAGTGTCAACACTTGCAGGGAGGCGGATCGAGAAGCAGTGACCTCAAAACATCTGCTCTTTACAACAACACAGCGCTTCGCTCATCCGCTCCAATGGCCAAAACCCCTCATGACAAAACTCCACAGTGTAACCGAGGCAGATAAACCTCCGGGTAACGGTCATTTTGTAGCACTTTCTCTCTCTCTCTCTCTCACACACGCACACACACAAAATCACACAGCCTTCCACATCCTCTCAACTCCCCGCCGCCTTGCCTCGCTGATAGTCCCACACTTTATAAATAGCGTGCGCTTTTAATATGCGCGTGTGTCCAGTGGATTACGTCAGCGCTTTGGGAGAAAGGCTCAAGGAGTGTTTCATTATAAACCTGTACCATTAAAACTTGCTGGCTGGGTCTGGATTTTGGCTCTCACGTCCCCTCTCAAACTTTTATGAGGCCAGTTATGATCCTAAATCGATGCAGGAAACTGAGATGGAGGAGTTGGGTAAGGTAAGCAGTGCCATGACCTCACGAATAAAAAGGTAGTGTTGGTGATTGTGTGGCTCTTTGCACCATCGCATATTGTACTGTTCAACTTTAAAAGGGTTGATACTGCACGTACCTGTATCTACAGTCAAGGACAGTGACACATGTTGTGTTGGCCCCAGCACATTTGGTTTGAAAGTGCTAGAGGAAGCATTCAGACCTTTACTTAAGTAAAAGTAGCAATATCACACTGTAAAAAATCTCCATTACAAGTTTAAGTCCTGCATAGAAAAAGTTACTTAAGCCAAAAGTAAAAGCTCCTCATTCAGAGAGAAAAATGGCCTCTGTGAGTTTTATATTATTATATCGTTAGATTTTTATTACCGATGCTTTAATTAGTTAGAAGCGTGTTACTGTTGTAGTTGGAGAAAATATTCACTACATTATATACAGCTGGGGAGTTTAATGTATAACTTTGCATCATATGTTTTATATGTAAAATGTTAGTCTGAAAATTAAATAGTAGCTAGTAGCCATCAAATAAATGTAGTACAAAAACAGTATAATTTACCTCTGAATTGTAGTGGAGTAGAAGTAGGCTATGAAGTGGCTTGAAAAGGAAATACTCAAGTAAAGTACAAGTACCTCAAATCCATACTTCAGTCCAGTACTAAATGAACTTTGTTACATTTCACCAATGAAAGACGTTAAAGTGCTGACAGTCAGCTTTAATTTCAGGTTGTTTACATCCATGTCAGATGAACAGTGTAGCCCCTTTTTATACAAAGACACCAATTTCAGCGGTTTGACATCTTATTTGCGAAGAATCTCCAAAGACGTCCCACAGTGCACAGGCATGTCATCATATACTCTCGCCAAGTCTAGCTAGCGAGTTAACTTGCTAGCAAGCTTGCTTGTAAATAGCAAGCTGATTGGCTGGAAAATGGAGCACTAACCTGCTAACAAGCGAGCTAACAGCTAGCAAGAACTACATAGCTTGTAAGTGAGCTAATCCAAGAGATTATACAATCTGTTTACTCTTATTTCTCTCTTCAACTTTTGTTTTAATCTTCACGCTTCTCTTTATCTACTCCATTTTTTTCCCTCACTGCGCAGTTTATATTATTTTAGCTTCTTGTACCTAACATTTTTTCGAATTGTTTCCAGTGCTAGGAGGTAGCCTGTTGTTGCTGCATTGTTAGTTTAGCTACTAGCCCGGCTTATAACTGTCGGCTAACAAGTGTTTTCTTAATCCAGTACACTGATTTGTGGAAACTGTCACTTTTGCAGATAGTATTTCTTTTAGAGAGTCTTGCTCGTAAGTTAGAAGAACCTATCTCTGAGACTGTAGGTGTAACGGGCACTCCAGATAGCTTTAGCCCTATAGGCTTCATAGCATTTGTTGGTTTGGGCTATGAGTCCCACACTGTTCGCCCAACATGGCACACCGACACCCTTAAAGCTGAGAGAGACATCACTTCAATCCTCACAGTCATTTATCTCAAATCAAATATTCTGGATTTAATCAAAAATATATCACTGTACCGGTGAGATGATGTAACATAAGAACTCGTGTGTTTCTCTGGTTCAAAGTTCAAAGGTCACAAAGGTCAAGCGGCGAGGCATGCAGGTGCTTCGGAGAGCTACTAGAGGAAGTAAAGGGGGACAAGCAGAGACAGAGAAGGCTGTGAGAGAACCACAATCACGCAAGCTGCGTGTGGTTTCCAGCTTCTTGCCAAGACCTCTCACTCTCTGCGTCCCAGACTTTCTCCCTGAGTTATCCAATCCCCCTGTCATCTCCACTGGCTGCCCGCCCCACTCCCACTCTCGACCGCACACAAATGGTTTGAATAAGAGGTCTGCATGACTGGGCTGTGGCTACAGATGAAATCCTGAAGAGTGATAGTTTACTTAGCTTAAATACCCCCGATTAGACAAATTGAAACATTGTTGTTATGCGGTGGAAACTCAAGGACCTATTGGCCGAGTCTTTTCACCCCGTTCCGGAAAAGGCTGGGCTTGCGGACTTTCGTCATGCGAAAACCACAAGATCTGGCACAAGTGGAAAAAAACAAAACAACAGAAAAAAAAGAAAGAAAAAATCCGCAACAAAATCAACTAAAATCCTCCACCAAAACAAAAACTGTAAAACTGAAAATGAATATTGTGACATAGAGATGATTCACAAAGGAGGCAGGCACACGCGACTCCGGCTTCTGTAACTACTGAAAAACATGTCCAACCACAAACTTTCTGTCTTGACTTATGGTATGCCTCATGATGTCACATTTTCCTCTCATTTTGATCGTCTCCAGGATCACAAACAGGGGCCTCGTTGATGTGCTGCTCTGAAATGATCACAACCTACTCCTCTAGAAAACAGAGAAATCAATCATAGTGTCACACTTAATGAAGAAATAATTTAGATACGACTTAAACGCCTCGACTTCCGATTCCTACGGTGTTTAAAGTCAGCCAACTGTCAAACCTCCTTCATCGCATTAAAATCTGTAATTTGTAAGGCCATGGAGACCTTTTTCTTTTAGCTACTTAAATATTACATCACACACATGTAGTGCACATGCACACAGTTAGTAATAATACACCAAAATGATTCTACCAGACTTGAGCTAAACAGCAGTGGAGACTCATAAAAAGGAGCGGTAGCTGCTTCATCCGCCAGCGGACTCAGTCTGGCCGGGCAGTCTGGTGTCAGTGCTCAGCTGCTGGACTCAGCACCGAGGAAATACAGCCACTCTGCAACTAGAAGAATCTGCATCACCAACACAGTTCTCGCGTCTGTCTGGTGGTGAACTGATTTGTCAATTAATTAATAAGTTACACACCTCTCTCACCTGCTTTGTTAGATCAGGAAGCGATAGATGAGGGACAAATGAACACATTAGACCTCAACCAAAGTTTTTGCCAACCGAGATCAAAACACACAGCTTTGATCCATGATATCGCTCCGGTAGCTACTATGAGCCACGAGCTAACGGTCAAGTGGGGGTTAATATGATGGGTGGAGTTAGCTAGTCTCCCCAAATCCTATTTGAATGTTCTACAGGAAGAGAAAAAGAGGGGGACTAAAGAGTACTAAAAGTACTCAAAAATGATTATCTAATAGAGAGATATACAGTTACCGCAGGGACTTGGAAAATGTATTTTTTAATCATTAGTTTCAGGCCTAGTATAAATATAAATACAACACTAAATACTATTATTGTAGTGGGTAGTCACAGTACTATCCTCACTGTTTGACAAGTGTATTGATGCATTCTGTACATTGAGTTCAACAAGGACGTGTTGCTAATAAAAGTCCAATCTGTTGTCTTCCATGATTGGAAGATGATTTCAGACTGAAATATCTCAACATCAACACGAGGGATTGTCATGAAATTTGGTGCAGACATTCATGGTCCCCTCAGGATGAACTGCAGTAACTTTGGTGAACCCTTAACTTTGCATCTAGCGCCATCATCAGGTCAAAATCTCAATTTGTCCAATACTTTGTTTTATGACTAAATACAAAACTTATGACATTCCCATCAGCTTCAGCTGTACTTTGTGTTTAGTGCTAATTAGCTAATGTTAGCATGCTAAACTAAGATGGTTAACATGGTTAACATTATGTTAGCATTTAGCTCAAAGCACCGCCACAGAGCAGCTAGTATGGCTGTAGACTTAGTTTTGTTTGCAGATTTGCACTTTCAAACATTACTTTGCAAAGAATCCTATACAAGAAGGTATGTGTATTGGTTCCCTGTCAAACGTCAGTGTAAATTTATAGAAATAAACGAAGAGGGCGACATAGCGTGAGAATGCAGCTTACAGTATATACAACAATGCCGCGGGCACCCTCTTAATTTAGCACATGGCTACTCAGCACCAGTTTCCCCTGCAGAACGAAGAAAAGAGACGCACATCCGCACACATTACATCACTTCTTTCTTCCCCCCTGCTAGATCCACTGACCTCTGGGTGATATTCGGGGGAACCTGGAATTACGTTGCCTTGATTTTGGTGTAATTAGAGCGTCAGGACCTTTTTGCCAAGTCCCCTCGCAGGCTCATGTAAGTCTATGTTGAACGTGTGGCAAATGGAGTCCTTCAGGAAGTAAGAAGATTGGAGGACGGCGGGTAATGAAGTAAAAGCGGCCTGTCGTGCGAGTGAGCCTTTCCAGGTCTTGATGACATGAGCGCAGGTGTGCTCTCACATCACTAGTGTAACAGAAATGAGATGAGATGGTGTGTGGCTTCATCAGGTGGTGATGGGTTCAGAAGGCAAAGGGATACTTAGCAGCCAAGAAATGTGATCAGACCGCAACCCTCTGGCTGTGGCATCCTGAGTTCAAAGGACAGATTTTGGAAAATTGAGGCCTAATGACCTTGACTGGGGAGAAAATGGCCTGTTGTCCACAGTGTGTGCAGCTGTGGCAGATGAGATGGGGACCTCTTAGGACAACTTTTAGACACAGCTGCCATGTCACCTTGGGAAAGTGAGTACAGTGAGCAGAGCTTTGGTGAGGTCAAAAGACTTCAAGCTTAAAGCTAAATATGGTTGAAAAGTGAAGGTTTTTTAGACATCTAGGTTAGTGTGTATAGTAAAACCATTGTTTCTACAACATTTCAACGGCTATATTTTATCATGATGCCGGTCTTAATTACATGTTTAAATGAAACAACAGATTTATGTAACCTAGACGTCTAGATGTCTTTTGGCACTCAAATCACAAAATCAATACATGTGGATGCTCCTTCAGAACTTATCATAACTGATAGCTGGCTGGCCAATAGGGACAGATATAAGGCTGCAACTAATGATTATCTTCATCATTGATTGATTATTGTTGATTGCCTGTTTTTCTATTAATTGTTCAGTCTATAAAATGTCAGATAATAGTGAAACAGTCTCCCAAACCCTAAGGCTCATTCATCAGCTGATTGGCTACCAGCTGACTCGTATCATCCAATCATAATCATGCAGGTGTAAAGGGAGGAAGCTTATTGTATTGTTGACTTTCCCAATATCTGATGTTCATGTACATGTTTTAGGGGACATTAGCTCTCCCTGCAGAATACTTGTTGCTGCTCAGACTCTTTAAGAGCTCACTCTAACAACATAACTATTTGCAATAAATGGCCAATTCCTTGACTGAAATAGTATTTATTATTACTACAATATCCTATATATCTGTATTAATATCTGTGGTATTAAAATACCTAATGATACATAGCTAAGACTAATGCAGTGTACTACAACAGCCCTGTAATAAACCACACCTTCATGAAGGTTAAATGTTCAGTTTTGTGTTGAAACTGTTTCAGAGAAGTGCCGAGTCCACCCTCACTGATATAAATGGTGTGAACACATTTTTAGAAACACACCTCTGTGTAATGAAACACAGTTCAACAGCAACACAAACTACATCCTTCAAAATGATCATGAGGTTGATTCAACACCTCTCTAAAACCTTCATGGAGGTAGAATTCATTGCAGGACTGTTGCATTAGACTGAATTAGTTTAAGCTAGGCGTACCTTCTTTCTTCATTATTCTGCAATTCCAACAGACCATCATAGTATAAAAATCCATCGCATAAATATACAGCATCTACTACCATCCACTGTTTACTATAATTGTTAAATTTAGAGTATGTTCCTAGATTTAGTTCAGTTTCATGTCTCAGATTTTAGTCTATTATTTTTTTTCTTGTATGTCCCACCCTTCCATTCATCTAGTAGAGCTCCACCTTGGGTTTTTCTTCCATCTGTTCATCAGAGTAGTTTGTCACATTTCTTACAAATTTAGAGTATCTGTTATTGAAACCAAGCTCGTCCCATGGGTGTGTGATCAGGTTTGAGAGAGTTCAGCGCAGCTACACAGAGGACAGCCAGAACCGAAGGAGGAGGAGCAGAGTTTCTCAGAGGGGATTTCGTGTGGACTCTGCACCGTCCCTTTCAAGTACCGAAACCACAGGACCTGGAGAGAACCAGCTCTGTTTTCTCTTGACGTCAGAGTAGCATGCACTGAACCTCATATCACCGGCCGGATCGATCAGTCTCTCCTCATCTCATTATTACCGTCTCATGTCCAAAGGTTTATGATACACTTGAACTTGATGATGTGCTATCAAGTGTTTGCTTGTATGCATTTATTATTGTATCCATATGGCTCCAGATTTTTGTTTCAGGGAATAGACTGACCTGAGTCAAACATTTCCGCTGCTTCGACCATAAAAATATTTCCAGCCTATGAATACCTTTTGGTTTCAAAGTGACAGAGAACATTATGTTTTTAACAGCGCTCACACACACTGAAATTATTTGGACCTCTTCCCTTCGAGTGTGTACCTCTGATTTTACTACAGATTTTATGTTTTATACTGGTAAAGGAGAACAACAAAGGAATCTATTGTGTTTTTGCCAGTACAGGATTTATTTCATCTTTCATACGTAATATCCTGACTGTGTTGCTAGCTATACATGAGTCAGGTAGTGCTATGTGTCAAATATATTGCACCTCTGTAGTACTTTAAATGTTAAGTAAATTATAATTTGTACATGAGAATGTAGAGCCACATGCTGCATCTGCAGAGGGTATACATTCACAACTGCATCACAGTTTCACCAGGCAATGTTGCATGCTAGTCTCAAGAGGGCACTATTTGAAAATTCTGAACTTCAATACCCAGAAATCCAGTAGCAAGACATCAGAACTCTGCACTCCACTCTCACTTTTGACTCATCAATGCCTGTGGTTCTGTGGGCACCGAGGTTGGTGTTCCACCCCTGCCCTTTTGCTCTGAGTGCTGGTTTCCCACATTACCTTGCACAGCCACATGCCCCTCAAAAATGCCTCTGTGATCAACCCAGTTGACCCTCAGGTCGGCCCAAGTGCCATTCCTGTTAGCTCCGGTGCTGCTCTCTTGTGACCTTTGAGCAAAATTAACCCTAACTAAACCTAGCCCTAACCTTATATGTGGCACAGGTGCCATTTTAGTCAAGGTTAGGAGACCTTCGTGGTCATGGTTATAATAATAAAAACCTTAAAAACCCTTTTAAAAGAAACCAACGTTGACTCTCGGCTGGAAACAAACAGCGGTCTCACGTGTTAGACTTTGACGTTTTGTTGACCCATCCATCCACCCTGACCGCCTCCCTATGTAGAGTTTGTCACTCTATAATAACGTCACCCAACTTCCTCCTTTGCTCCAATCATAATTAATACGGCCCCTAGAGGGCTTTGTCACTTGAACATGAGTTATTTTGGGGCATTTGCTGAAACAACTGACGTCATTTTTCTTGGGAGGACAGTCTCTTTCGAGCGTACCCCAGCATTTAGAGGACAGCGATTTCACAGCTCTGGAAGTGCACATGAACTCAGTGAACTCCGAAGTCAAAGCCCGACCATTCAACGCCATTATCTGATCAGAGGAAGTTTGCAAACCCCACACGTAGCAGATTAATTAACATAGCTATATTTTCTTTTTTACGCCACTACCTGTAATGCTGCCTATAAGGGCTCCATTATCCTCCCCACCAGCACTGCCACCCAGTATGTCCCCTTCCAGAGGCCGAGAGAAATCAAGGGGCTCTCTCTACCACGCGAGGCAGGCAGATTTTCCACTGGTTTAATGAGAATCACAGACAGAAGAGAGGAAATGTGCAGGGTATTTATAGAAAAACGAGAGGAATGCAAGCCCCCTAATTGTGCTTAGTCTCTCTCTCTCTCTCTCTCTCTCCCTCTCCTGCAGAACCTGCTCACAACTGCTTCTCCTGGTTTTCTACATGGACTCAAAGCATGGAGGGAAAAGAAAGAAAGACCGTAAAGGAAAGAGAAGGTGTTCTTTACAAGACCCATTTTCACACCAGACATGTATTTAAGAAACACTTTGCTGATCTTCAGTTTTTCTTCCTTGTATGAGTCATATGAACATTGTGTGAAATGGGGTTGAGTCTATCGCAACAACGAAACTACTTGATAGATTGGCACAAAAGTTTGTACAGACATTTATGTCCCCCTCAGGATCAATTGTAATAACACTGTTGATCCCTCAACTTTTCCTCTAGCGCCATCATCAGGTCAACATCCTCTAATGTGTCCAACACTTTGGACCTGCAAAACTAATGACATTCCCATCAGCCTCAATAAAGATGGTGAACATGGTAAATATTATACCTGCTTAGCATCAGCATACTAGCATTGTCACTGTGAGCATGTTAGCATACTTACGTTAGCATTTACAATGTAAAAACTGATGGAGGACAGCAAATGTGGCTAACGTGCTGTTTGAGCTACACGGCCGTGATGTAGACAAGGAGTAAAGGTAACCTAATTTTTCACTTGAACATTTGTGAAATTGCCTTCTAGAGTGTCGAATGAAAAAGCGTGAAACACTTTGTTTCGTTCTGTTGCTGATATTAGCAAAGAGGGAAGGCTAAATAAATAAACCTAAAGAAAAAGCCATTACCAACAGGAAAGCAGATCTGTTGAATGTGTCTGTTATGTACACTATGCTAGCATAAGGCCGGCAATGTATGAACATATAATTGCATATAATTAAACCTGGTTAGCAATTAGCTACCCAGTGTTCGTGTGAGCTTATAAACAAATGTATGTTTACTGTTTCACTGTGACCCTTTCCAACAGCATTCAGAACCTTTGTTCAGTATGCTGTAATGGTACATGAAAAGCCTTTTGTGTTTACACATTGGTCAGCCAAGCAGAAATGCTAGCAGATGCAACAAAGTGCTTATGCTAACAGCCAGATAAACATGATTCAGAAACAGAAGTCTCGCTCAAGGAAAAGTCTCGCTCTCGTCTTCCTGCTTGTCTTCCTTCCAACAATGTTTCTGGTTAAACAAAAAGGATCTTACTTTTTAACAAACAAGTCTGTCTCTGTAGGGATCCTTTCCATAATGTTGTCAGACACTTAGAATAACAGTCTGAACCAGAGTCAGTGGCAAAAACAAGCACTTTTAGTGGACCAACTTTGACGGGCGCAGTTGCAAGCAAGGATTACGTTGCAGCCATTGCAGCCTGTTTCGCGGCTGCCGGCTGAGGCGATCTACTGGACCAATTCCAAAACTTTTTGTACCTATTAGTCATTTAGACCCCAAAATATGTAAAAAAAAAAAAAAAAAAGGTTTAAAAATACTGGAATTACCCTTTAACAAACAGTGGCAGTTACACTGAAAAAAACAAATCAAATATTAACACTAACACAACTGATTCAGGTCATTTAAATGTTTTTATTTGGATTGGGTTAACAAACCACTACAAAAACGTAACATGATAAAATAACTGTAGGTTTTCCTGTTATTCCCATTTCAGCAACATTGCATGAATGCAGAACCTCACATTCAATGCATACTGGTATATGTGGGCACTGTGAAGAGGAAAACTCAGATTTCTCTGTCAACATGATGGCACCAAAGTGGTTTTAGTTGACTGATCTACAACAGTACCCTGGACCTCTAGATATTGAGTGGTACAATGTTCCTTTAACCATTAAAAAGGGTATTTACAGTAAAAGCAGGAAAATGGTTTGCTTAAAATTGTTGTAGTTACGTTTGGAGGAAAACAGAAAGACTGATGCACTTCCTGTCCGTTCACTATCCGCCCCTGAAGCTCATCTGTGAGGCTGACCTCAATTAATCAGACGATCTTCTCTGAAAGCCGTTAGCTGGTTAGTGATGGTATTCTGACATTTTCTCGCTAATGTAAGGTAATCAGACTTTTGCATGGGGATTTCTTTCCCTGAATTCGTATAAATGTCAACTCAAAAAGCCTAGCTGCAGCAGCTAAATTGAATTAGAAACAAGCTTTCGACTGAAGACAACAAAGTGTTCCAGTTGCATCCACAGTGAATGGCAACTCAATCAAAAATGTCCTTTAAGTTAAATCCAAACATGTTAATTCAGTGGATGACTTCATGAGAATATATATTTTTATTTCCATTTCGAGAGTTTTCCATGTTTCCTTCTTTTCCTGTCAGGAGGTAATCATTTCGATGTGGAGGTCAGGTAAAAACAGCCTCCTTTTCCAAGGAAACCCCCCCTCCCCTTTGGGTGGGAAAAAGCTTTGGGCTGCTATTTCACTTAAGCATTGTGTTGTACAGTACATGTATGCACAAAGCTCATCCTCATCTTCCTGGAGGCTGTGAGGGTTAACCTCCAAGCAAACTCCCAATGGAGATTAATTCAGCATCCTATCACAAATCCACACACGACCCCTTTCTTTCTCCGACTTTAGGAAAATCTAAGAAGCGCGATGAGCGAATAGCCTTAATGAAACGCACACTCTTTCCTAGGTGCAGTAAATCACTTGCAGCGCGACTCTGTGTTTATGTCATGTTTGTCCTTTGTTGACACTAAAACACTGTCCCCTCCACTGGCGCTGTTCGGCAAGGTGCACTCAGGAAAGAGGCTTTCCACTTCAAAGTAGATTCCTAGCAAAAGTTACCCAACAAGAGACACAAAGTGGAATCAGACTTATCTTAAGTCAGTGATTAAATACATTAAACAAGGCTTCATAATCAGTTGAATTAGGTGGATAATACATCACAGGGATGAGCAGCATGGAAAATAAGTGTAATCTACTGAAGTGAAAAACACTCCCAAACACACAAGCGTAATGCAAGAGCATGTGCTGTCAACGTTATGTCATTTTGCATGCAACCAGGCGCTCAAAGCGTACACATCTGTGAGTCCAAGATTGGTGGTGTAAAAACACCCAAACATCGGGTACTTGACTGTTTGGATTTCTCCATAATGAGGTATGATGATAGATTGAGCAAGTGAGGGACTACAGGATATTTCATATCGACCAATGGGAGCTCTAATTTTGGATTGTTATTACAGTAGTCCTGCTCCCCGGGCAAAAGTGTTTTGTCATTTCTTTATTTATTCTTCAGGGCCACATGGTGGTATTTACCCTCAAACAGACAGCGGAACGGGAAGGCCGAGAGATTGGATCTCACTATTTACTAAACAGGGCAGCAATACACCTGTTTTTGCCCTTAATCTTATCCTGACCCCTTGTTGTCCTTTTGTCTTCCTGTTGTGTTGAATGCCATTCCTAATTTCCTTTTTTTCTCAAAGTAAGGTGGTCAGTTTCCCCATCCTTAAAGATGTAATCGCAAAAAGATACATAAGTGAGCAGAGAGATATTTGAAAGCACATGAAAGCAGAGCTAACACAGCTCCAGCCCCAGCTGTAAGCATGTAGACTGTCGATGAATGATGCCTCTAACTGTTTCAGGGCATCGTGTTTCTGCTGTCTGACCTAAAAACATTATGTCTGGTGCTGCTGCTGTGTCTGGTGTTGACTTGTTATAAAAGCCCAAAACAGAAGACAAAAGAACAACTGATATAAGCGTCACAGCTCTGCTTTGATGGTTTTCATGTTATTTTGATCAGGATAATCAAAAACACATCTTTATTTTCTCATCCAAAGTGGCTGCAGGGTGTTTTTTTTTTTCTTTCTTGGTCTCCTCGGGCCACTTGGAGAATTAACTTTGTCAATACAGGAAGCCAAGAGGTGAGGCAACAGCACAGGTTAAAAATGTTTTTAAAAAAGCAACCATATCTGAGCAATTAGGTCAGTCCGTGTCTACGCCCTGATTCTGTGTTTGGTCCGAGCTCCAGTAAAAACCCTTTTCGAAGTTCATTAATTCCAAGACAAACAAGTTCTGTCATGAAATCTTTTTTATCACTAAACGTTCTCTTCTGTGAAGCACTGCAGGTGAATATCAGGTATTGATAGATATCTTTCAGACTGGATGGAATAAAATAATCATAAAGGAATCAAAAAGTGTTTTCTTGGCCAGACAACAGTGTGGAGTAGAGATATTGATATTACTGTAGTGCTGTTAGAATTAGTTTCCTCCCTTTGATGCCTTTCAGATCTGTATTTTATTTTCTGAATGATCCATTTGACTGGATCAGTTCAGGTCAGCCATGATAAACTGTAATAAGAGTTTCCTTGCCCAAAGGTTACCTCAGCGGAGCTCACGCGGCTCTTCGGGGCAGCGAGCATCAAACGGTCCACACAACAAAGTGCATAAGCCATAAACTTTATGTTACGATCGGACTATTGACCCTACTCTAATTGATCTTACTGTACATTTCTGGGTAAAACTGTTTCTATGGGTTACTTATACAAATGGTGCTGCCGCCATCGTTCATTAAAATGTTCTAGTATTCGCCTCAAACTTCATTTTTTGTTATTTTGCTACTGTGGTATACCCCCCTGTGTGTATTTTTGCACTGTGGTTTGACCCATTACATGAGAGTACTGTAGACTCACAGCAGTTTTGACAGTTTGGTTTCCTGTCCTAAAACTTGCCCCATGACGCAGACAGTCCTCCCAAGCAGCCTAATACACAGTAGATGATATAATGCAGATAAAAAGGAGTGTTTTTTCTGTTCCTCGCGATCAAAAGGTGCCTGAACCGACAAATCTGGCAACAGGTGGTTTGCTGTATGTGATCCAGAACGCCATTAAAAGCTTAAATGAGGGTTATTGTTTGATTAAGAGTGTTTGCGTTTCTAAACCGCCCTTCATTGATGTGAAAGTTAAAGTCTTAATTCAGTTATAACCTTTGTCGGGTCCGTATAATCAGAAAATGCTGTTTGCATGAGTTCCTTATTCAGGGTGTTGTCTTAATCAAGTTAATACTGGAAATATTACAGTCCATGTAAATGTTATGTCTGTGTACAGCTGCCAAAAAAAAAGGCCTGATATTTGGCCAGGTTTTTGTCATGTCCAAGACAGGCTATGGGAAGTCGTAAAATAAGCACAGAATATGATCTATTACATGGAGAAAAGCTTTGAAAGGGCAAATGGAGTCTCACTCTGACAATGAGACAATAAAAAATAAAATACTTAGAAGAAAAATGTTTTGGATCTCAGTCAGAGAGAGAAAATCTGGCCTGCCATGTTACGTTATTCAACACATTTCCTCCTGATCTCACAGCTGTGCAGGTCATTAGCAAACAGTTGCACGGGAACCGCAGGCCCTGCCAAAACCTCTGCTGCAACTCCTGCTGTACATCCTGGGGTCACGGCAGGCCTCTGGGACCAGATCCATCGGAGGTCTGAGACTTAAACGAGACGCTCTCAAACATAAGAGCTACTGGCGATGACAGATCCCCGAGGCTGGACAGGATCATGGCTGCCGATTCGTGACCTGAGGTCTGAACAGTAGGAAGTCAATAGCACGCAGTGGCACTCTCATACCAAGCTCGGCCAAGTGTAGCCGGAGAGCTGAAGGGGGTGAGGTAGAGCTGTAGACTTCAGACTTGACTGCCTAAAGAATTCACCTGACTTGAGACTTGAAAACAAAAACATTCAAGTCTCAAATTCTGACGTGCAAAAATCCCAGAACAGTAAAAAAATACATCAGACAGATTCATACAGGCCTTACATAGCTAGTCACCTTGAACATATAATTATTAGGCCCATACAATGGAAGTTAATCCCACTGTTATGTAAGAGTACCTAAGAGTCTCCACTCATGCTAGCGGCTATGTAAGGCACAGTGCAACAGGTATAATGTTCACCATCTTAGTTTATCATGTTAGCATGCTAAAAAAATAGTTTTGCAAGTATTTGGTCATAAACTATCAGAAAAATAAAAGTTCTGACCCGATGATGGCGCTGGATTAAAAAAATCAGAAGATCACAAAAGTTATTACAATTCATCCTGAGGGGAACATGAATGTGTGTACCAAATTTCATGGTAATCCATCCGATACTGTGAGATACTTCACTGAAAACCCAAACTGTCGACCTCATGGTGGTGCTAGATGAAAAGTGAGGGATTCGTCCTCTGGGGATGAATGTCTGCACATTTCATGGCAATCCATCCAATATTTATCAAGATATTTCAGTCTGAACCAAAGTGGATGACCAACTAGAACTGCCATCTCAAGACCCTCCACTAGCTTCAGGCAGGCTTTGCAATGAAACAGCTTTAAAAAGAATAATGCCCAAATGCTGTTGGTCATTTATTGGTCAGCTTTCAGAGACTTGGAAGACCTGCATGTTGTCTTCCAATCTGCTTACAAATACCTGAAAGACTTTACACTTGACTTACCACTTACTCTTAAAATATCTGAGACTTGAATTGGTGTTCAGTAGTACGTTGAGTCTGTTGCTGGTTCAAGCTGTTATGTTTTTCTTTTTTAAAAAGGTATATTTTTTGGCTTTTCGCCTTTATTACATAGAGACAGCTTTTAGAGAGACAGGAAAGGGGGGAGAGAGAGGGAACGACACGCAGGAAAGGGCCTGGGCTGGAATCAAACCCGGGCCCCTGCAGTGAGGCCTACGCGGTATGCACTCTACCCGGTGAGCTACCAGCAGCTAACAACTGGCAACAGAGTTATCACATCATGATTATTTCTGGGGCGTTAGCGGTCTTATAATACGCTTTTAAATGGGTCAGTCACCAGTGAGAGGAGCTCCACTGCGCAAAACTGTGGGCAGGTTTACCAAGGGACCACTTCGGATTGGGTCCAAAAGAACACCTACACTAGAGTCCCAACATCAACAAGAGTAAATATCTACTTCTTTTGTGATCGGCTTCCAGGTGGCACCTCAGTGATGTCTGTCTCATCTGAAAGCCTCCTGACGCCAGAAGTCTTTTTTTCACTCAAACATTAGCTCAGCGCTCAGTAAAGCTTTGTTTTAAGGTCATCTCTATGCAGCACACGCGGAGTAGATATAAACTTAATAAAATCCCTCAGCATTTAACCAAACGTGAGAGGAGCAGACCATACTTTGCCATTAGTCAATCAGCACAATCAATCAAATGAATGCAGGTAGGAACAGCAGATTTCTCCATTTAGTTTCCTGCACAAATAATTCCGCTGTGCTGTTAAGACGTACCGCACCACACACACACACACTCTGAAATCATCATATGAGGGTTACCAAAATACATTTGCAATGGAAGGTGACCAATGCCGCACGTTGGATCTGTGTGTTGCCATAACACACGAGGTGCCTGTCATGTCAGTCTGACTGTGTTTACCAGCAAAGGCCAATATGACATTTCCATTGCCACCATACTGCCCATGATGACGGGCTTTCATTACACCACCTCCCGCTGATGTTGTGTAAACTGCAGACATCATATACTTAAAATGGGATTATAAAAAGGACCATGCTCAGAAAGCGTGTTAGCCATGCCAGGAGGTGACTCAGACATCAGGCCATATTTCTGATGACAATGGCTATTTAGGATTTCTTTCTTAGCCACTTCTTGACATTTTACTTTATCTATGTCTCGCCTGTACGGCTAATGTTAGCAAAATCTGGTTACTATATTGCTAATTTACGTTCTGTTGCTCTGTACTGCGTTGCCTGTTGCGTGTGCTCAACAGAGGATGCGGTAATTAAATTCATGCACCCATGTTTTGCTTCTCCCTGTTGCTTTGCATGACTTGTGCATGCTGATTTGGTTGCTTTTGTTGTCTCTTCAGCATCCTACTGTCCTGTTTATATTTCTTAATCTGTCACTTCTTTGGTTGAACATCTCGCTAAAGAACTGCAGTTGAAAATTAGCCAGCTGGCCACCACTGGCACACTTAGATAAATGTGGATTAATGTGCGTTGTCCTTATAAATAAAGAAATGAAATGAGGCGTTTTGATCTCTTTGATTTTTGAGATGCAGACAGATTTAGTCCTTTTGCAGTGAACCATAGCAAACATGTCATCATGCCATCAGACTGAAATCAGCCCTGTGTTAAAACAAAGCAATGGGCTCCCAACTATGTTATATGGAATATATATATTCATTTGGAATAATTAGCTTGTTACACAATAATAAGCCCATGCAGTGGAAATACAGTTTAACTATGAGTGTAACTAAAAACCAAATGAGTCTCTACTGTGATGAAGAAATATTGTATTAGCTCACCTTTTAAATGCCAACTTCGGGTTATGATATCATAATATTATAATAACATGATGAAACACAAATACCAACACATTTTTACTATTATAACAGAAACATGACCAGCTGATCCCAGTGCTGTGCAGGAAAAGTGATCTAATGAGCGCTGCCATGTAAACAGGGGGTCGATGTTTCTTCCAGCTCTGGCAGCTTCATGCTGTACATTATGTCTTAAAACAGCTCAGATATTTGCAGATAAGAGTTGGTGCAAGGTGATCACAAACTGCAGATGTCTACACAACATGACACGTTCCAATTTCTGGTGCAGACAGAAAGTCACAAGACAAAATCAGAGTCGGAGAGTTTCCTTGTTGCTAAAATGAGTTGTGTATGTTAACATCATTACAACTTCCTATATTATTGATTCTATACATATTTTGTATTATACAGATATTTTTATTTTTTGCCTACTTATTTTTACTTTTAATTTAAATGTTCTTATTCAGTTGTCTTTCTAAATCTGTTTTGTTGCATCAACAAAATGTTTACACATCGTTTTATTTTCTCAAATTCTTCAAATGCCTCTAAAAGTCAAGCTGTATGATAACACTGTATTTATGATAATATTATGAGGAGTCAGGAACTTGATATTCTCTGTTAATTATCTTGTATCTGTATTTTGCACCACTGCCAAAATACACCGAATCTTCACGTGTGCAGTTCTGTGCTGCCTGCATTTGAAGCATTCCTTCCAGTCCGTTCTGACCTCCACTCGCAACCCTGAAAAGCTGCCCCCCCGAGGGCGATAGTTATTCAGCGTCTGCTGTTTTTCCCTGTGTTTGCTCGATGTGCACAGTTGGCTTTGGTGGCCACACGAAGCCCCAGATTGTGTTGATACAGTTGCCTACCCTGAGGCTTGACAACAGCCCCTGAAGAGAGGGGCCACAGAAATGGATTAGGCCCCTGGCACTGACCTTCTTCCCTGTTCACCTCCCCCCAGACCGAAGAGGTCGTGGCCCTCACAGCTGAGCTCCGAGTCCTGCTGGCCATATCCTCCTGGCCTGTATTCTCCAAGTGGACATTGATTATTTACCTGCTGCACGGGCGCCTGTTTGATCTGATGTCGCCCCTGAATGTCTTCCTGGAACCGGTCCAGACCTGTGACAAAATCAGATCATTCATCAGTCATCGGGAATATCACCCAAGATCTGAAGAGCGTGGACATTTTGAGTTGCTCCCACTGAGCAGACTTTACATCATAATAATTCTATTGAAATCGAGGAATAAATCCAAATATATCTGGGCGGATGCCATGGAACCTTCTCACCAATCAAATGGATTTGCACAACACACAAGACCACCCTTCTGCAGAGGAAGTACTGTAGATCTCTCACACATGAAGGAAAATCTGAGTCATTGCTCACATCCAATAAATCTGTTTAAATCAGATCAGAGTCCAAGCACATGCCCGCTGTTATACTGAGGAATTTAACACAATTTCATGAGTGAAGATTCTTTCTAAAGGTTACCTGCTCTGCTGCTGGATTTGAAACAAGACTCCCAACTGAAAGGACGACTGGTTAGATTTACAAAAGACAAAGATAATGGAAATCATTTAAACCTGATCAACGGCTACTTTGACATAAAAGTCCCAAATGAAAAACAACTCCATTCTAACACTAACACTCCTCAAATGTCCTGATGGCAAACATTCAAAACTAAGCCAGAAATTCAAAAGTGCTCAGTGCATCTGGCTCCACAAGGACTCCAGCTCAGACACCAGCTGAAGGGAGTCACACGTCCAAACAACATGTCAAGTCAAAGCTACTGAGAGTCAAAGTCATGGTCTGATCCCACGGTTCAATACGTGTAAATACTTGTAAAGTGTTGAACATCCTTCTAGTTTTAATAACTAAGTAGACCTCTAAAGCAAAGACGTTCAGATTCACTATTGATTTAACTGATTTGGCCAATCAGATGAGAGCATGCACTATGCTGTAGATGAGTTGCTGCCTTTGTGCAGTAGAGGAGCAGCTTAGTAAACCAATTAAGAAGTCTATTCCAGGGCTATGCGGACACTCATAGAACAGGAGTTATATTTGCAGCTCTAGGGATGCCAGTGTCGGTCAGTTGGTCGTTCGGTGAACCACCTTCATCCAGACTGAAATATCTCAACAACTATTGGATGGGTTTTCAATCAAGTTCATCATGAGATTAAACTTTCTATTTGTCCAACTTATGTCCAAAGTTCATGACCAAATACCTGCAAAACTGATCCCATCAGCCTCAGCTGTACTTTAAGTCAATTAGCTAACGTTAGCGCATGCTAAAATGCGAAACCAAGATGGTGGCCATGGTAAACCATTATACCTGCTAGACATACAGATTGTGAGCATGCTGTCGTTAGCGGTGCTTATAACACCACTGTGTCAAAGTACAGCCTCACAGAGCTGCTAGCATGACTGCAGACTCTTGTTCTTAGTTCCCCAACAGTTGACCTTCTGTAGTTTAACATATTTTCAGCTGACAAAAGAGATTTGTGTAATTAATAAATAATTAATAAAAGCGTGCTGTTCTCTAAATAAACAGAGCACTACAATTCTGCCAACAGTTGCAGACAAAGATTTTACACCATCTTACCTTTATAAACAAGACATACCATGTTTTGGTACCTCATTATGTTAAATTATAAATTATGTCGTGGTATTAGACTAATTTCCACATCAAACCTCTTCCGCTTACAGTAAAAACACTTGACACTGCTTTTCTTTCCGCTAATTATCTTTATTACTCAATATCAGGATGACAAATGTGTCCTAGCTGGTTGAAATTCAACATTTCGTTCTACCACAGTGCTGCTCTCATCAATCCAGAGTGTTACAAGTGGGAGCAGAAAAGTTGCCAGATACACTAGTACAGTATTAAAAATGTGTCTAGGAATCATCAGTGATTAAGACCCACTCTCTGTAATGATTTTGTAACATCACACGTCGCTGTTACTACAGTTGTTGCTCTGTTTATTTGTGTTGTTCCTCTCCTCCTCATCTTTATTTTCTTTCCCTCCACCGTTAAAGGTCGTAAGTTGATTTCCTATTTCTATCTGGAAAACAAGGGCAGCTTTTTCCACTAGGCCACTGCTGTGTGTCGTTAACTGTGCGTATGGACAACATGAATCATGTTTTTGATACCGGGGAGCTGCTTCAGTGAAGTCAACTCTTTTCCCTTATTGAAAACAGCACCTCGGGGACGGCGAGGGGGGACTGCTGCATTGATCAGTCTGTCACATACTGGAGCTCACACAGCTTCATCTGAAACCGGATAAAGATAGCTAATAACAAATTAATTAATTATTATTTTCTGTTCTTTTGGAAAAGAAACTTCAATTTTTAATTCATATCGTAGGTTTTGCATATATAATTGTTTTATTTAAAGATGCCTAAATATTGGAAAGAAGTTCATGTTCTGTTCATCAATTTTTTCCCCCACTACAATCATGTTGATCTCTGAATCTCAAAACTATTTACATTACAGTTAAGTTCTCTTTGCACTCTCAGTTTGAATGGGGTTGTTCTCAAGTCAGTGGCCTCATTAAAATGTCCTCACAACAGATCACTGTCACATATAGACTTACACACCGTCAGAATGATTCAGCTAAGGTGGCGCAGAGAGAAAAAAAAAAACTTCTCTCCAGTCAAGTTTAATTCTCCCACCTGCCAGTTTAAACTGTCAAGGCCTCAGTATGCTTCAAACGAACTAGTTCGTATGATGTGTCGTCTAAAGGCAAAAGTGTTTTTATAGCTGTTCCAAATGGCCACACACTCTCAAAGAATTGTGTAAGTGCATTTCCATCCACCTGTTTTTCTGCACATTTTCAATTTGTGCCTAACAAATCCTGACTTGAAACGCTTGAAATTCAGAAAGAAAAGACGAAATATTGCAAAAATGTTTTTTCCGCTTGGCTGAGGTGGAAAAGTTGTTGTATTGATACAAAGAAAATATGACAAAGTGCAACGAACACAGACTTAGTGAATATAAAAATGATGTGCATGAAGCATGTGAATTAAACATCCACTGAGGAACATGAATAAAAAACTGGCTGTTTTGATAAGTGGATATATTGTTATTATTTTAAACGTATGTGACATAAAAATAAGAATATTACCCAAATCTATCAGTCCTGTCCAGGTCAGGATCACCTGTCCACAAACATCAGAATAAACTTGTAGGAAAATGACTTTGTCCTGTTACTGATAAGAAAAATCACTTAGATCAGAGTAGCAGAGGAAATGCTGTCTTGTTCAATGCCGTAAGCACTACAAATTAAATTCAGTTCACCTCTGTTGTTGTGGGGGAGGGCAGGAATGTCAGAGACAGATATGTGAAAACCAAACTATCTGTATGGCTGGATACCACCAGCCATGGGTCATAATTTGTGTGAAGTGTAATGTGGCTGCATTCAATTCAGTCTTCAGCCATGTTCGAAGTGGAAATGGAAATGTTAGTAGGCCCTATCTTAGATTATGGAAAAGTGAGTGGTTGGCTTTTTTAAACATGGAGCCAGCATGTAAATATGCCACTGCGTGTCTGAAAGGTGCTTATGTTGCCAACACGTGTCCTCAGCAGCACATGCTGCTTGTCCTCAACAGGTTTAACCCCTGGGAGATGGCACAGCAGGTCAATGACCCAGTCCCTGGGGCCATAGGCAACGATGTTCTACACTGGACCCACAGCACTCACCTCTCTTTCCACTCAGCACGGCCTCTGTGAAGCTGCATGTAGGCCTGCTGGACTCCTCCTGCGATCTTTAATTGACAACCGACCACGTTGGCACAATCGATGTGTTTTAAAAGCTGGAAGCAGAATTATCTGTGTCCTCCCGCTGCAGTCCTCATCTGTCAGTCTTTACATTGTCTAGAGGCAGCGATAGGAAGCTGATACAGCCACACCACCCACTGAAGAAAGTGTAAAATTCTGTTATTTATGATCGCCCGACCCATTATTACACATCAAGCCCAGTAATACGTGTTTTCAACACCCCGCCTTTCTGCTCGTTCCTCCCCAGGGAGGGAATGAGGTCATGTTGTTCAGGAACCGACTCATCTATCAGGACAATGGACCACTTGCAATTTCCCAGGGTGCAGTGCTGAGTTGCACCAATCAGATGCCTGGGAATCAATGCCCATAGTTTCTTTTTATTTCCTAAGAAGTCAAAAGGGTATAACTAACCATCTGATACCACGAAACTGCTTCCTTCCTTGGCGAGTGCTGAAGGGAAACCAACAAAGCAAAGTTAACACCCACAAGGGACCAGTTCCTCCCTGGTGTAACAATAAAGCATGCAGCTTATTATACAGTTATGACGTTTGACACCGATGATGGATGGATGATTCCAATAAAGGATTCTTGGTGAACTGCCACTCATTTTCTGATTGGTTGCTGTTTTTAGAAGTTGGAGTTTTAGAAAACTATACAGCACATAAAAAAGTCACAATGCAACCCTGACAATCAGGGGTTGGGTGTTGTTTAAATTTGAGATTTTATCCGTTTTGATTCACATTTTCTTATCGATTAGGTTTGTTAGTAAATGTTGTGATTCTTGACATATAATTTGATAAAGAAAAGCAACCAAAGCATTTTGAATACCTAAACCTTTTTTAGATAATTTAAGGGAACAAACAAAGTCCAAGCTAGTACACGAACGCAGATGCTACAAGCTACGCAATATTGATTTTACGCGTGGTTGAGCTCTGCGTTCATAACGCAATGCAACGCAGTTGATTTTAGGAACTTCCCCGTTTCCAGTTTTTGTGCTAAGCTAAGTTAGCCGGCTGCTGGTGGTAGCGTCATATTTAGCATACAGACATGAGAGTGGTATCAATCTTGTCATCTAACTCTCAGCAAGAAAGTAAATAAGCATATTTCACAAAATGTTGAAATTTTGTAAAGTTCTCGATACCCAACCCAACTGACTGGATCACAATCCATGTGGTCCAGTGTGATTCTCATGTTGACTGCAATCACATCACCTCAGACTCGTGTTGTAAATTGGGTGTAGGTGACTCACCCCATACATTCAGAACATTTTCAGGGTTTAAGCCCAATGATGTGGTCCATGCATCCTTTATAATCTGGGCCAAGCTCACATCATTGCTCTCTTTAGCTTGTGGACGACAGAAAAACTGAATAATTTCGTCTTCCAGCTTGTGTTTGGTTACTAAAATACACTGTTTGTAAGGGAACAGACCAAAGTCTTGTGTCAGATCTGGACGGTCATCAAAGGAACATTTTCTCCCCCCAAACCTGCTCTTGGTGTGACTGAGAAGATTGATAACACCTGAGGTGGATTATTAGGGATGACACATCACTCAGGTCTTCACAAAGCTTCTTTAAATAGACGTGTTGAGTGTGTCACCTCACACACACTTTGCTCTCTAGTGTCAGAAGAAATATGACACGTGTATCCCACGGTCATCTATTATTGTGTATTTCAATGCAGGTTAAAAATATATTTTTCTATTGTTAAAATAACATTGTGCACCCTTTGTGAAGGTTGGTGTGTAGTGCTTGCTGCGTTGTGAACTTATTTGGGGAATTACAGCAAACTGCACATGGTTTCAGATCAGAGCTCGTCATTTAAGGAGAAGGCTACGAGATAAATTAACCCATTATCACGAGAAACAAGCTTTATCATCTCAAGATAACAAAATAATTAACTCGTGATCTCGAGATAACGGCATTAAAAAAATTATTGTAAACACAGCCGTTCTTGGCTTCTGTACCTTATAGACAAAACAACGAATCAAGAAAATAATTGTCGATTAATCAATCATTAGTTGCAGCCCTAACTACCTGCCCAGCACCAAACTGCAGACCAACAAAGTTTGTGGTGAAGAAAGTAGAGCATCTAGCAGCTGAAGAGCCGTTGGTGGAGACCAAACCAGAGCTAAAAGGAGAGGGGATATTGGACTCAGGTGGACAAAAACATGACTCCAAAGTAATAATTAAATAATTGCTCTGTGTCTGCTGGATGTGTAAGAAGGCAGCTTAGCCATGAAACTTGACGAGCTGATAATTTGTCTGTCAGGTTGTTTTGCACTATTCTGCCCCCTGGTGGCCAATAACTGATGAATATGTTAAAGTTTTTAAAACGCTTGCTAAAAACCAGACAAACAAACAGGACTATAAATGTAATGTATTAGTAATATTGTATATTGAGTAACAGGGCTGGGTTGCACACAAGATTCAGAAACCATACACCCCCACCTCGCTGACCATACTGCCTGCACAGCAGCAGCCGCCTGTGGACTCCACCACTGACATTCCAGCTGGGTCTAATTTGGCTGCTTTTTTCCCCACTTCTGTAAATTTTATTATTATTTTTAATCATAACTGTTTCCTCTTGCGGTTATGTTAATATCTGGAAATACACTCCTGCAGCCTCAGATCACTCAGAAGTGTTTGCGTGGTGTGTGATTAAAGGCGCCTGGCGAGCCTGAGGTCCGGCCTTTGCGTGGGTAGGCAGAGACAGCAGCAGTGGCAAGACTTTCCAGGAATATCTCAAATAAATCAGGTGTGATAGCTGAGCGGAAAAAACGGCCCATTTTCCATGTCCACCTTCCAAATATTCCTTCTACCAGGAAATCCAAGGTTTAACACCTTTTGTCAAAGAACACTTCTGCTGGTGCTTTGAACACAAGACAAGAAAAAAACGATTCTGTCTGAGTGTAAACAACATCTTTTTCCACGGGTTTGTTTGTTGTATTTTCCCAGGCAACAACAGAATCATCCGTTTACGCACCTCCGTCATGCTATCAGCTATTCCCCGTCCTCCTGCTCTCATCCTCCCCAAGCTTTTCCAATACATTCTCAACAACACTCTTTGAGTAATTGTAGTGGTTAACGCAGCATGGCCAGATATCCAAACAGGAAACAGGAAAAAGTGCAGAAATTATTCCGATCAAGTGAGATTGGATGATGGAAAACAAGGCAAGAGGAGACATGAAAGGAGGGTCAGAAAGTGCACTCTTGAAGTCGGCTTCACACCGCTGCTTGTTTTGATTGCAGTGATTAAAAATGGGCAGCTGAAGACCCAAAGTCACAGACTCATCTTGATTTTATCACAGCCGAGATTTAATCCTCTGGAATTATTTTTAGCCCGGTGCACCGGTGTTATCAGAGGTCTCCCGGTGACGGGATTCAGCTGTGAGGGATTATGTTGAGGTGAGAGACAGAGGTCTTTGCATGCATACGGGGCCCAGAGCGCGGTCATGCAGAGGTCTCGGCATCCACACTGGGGCTGCTGCCATTAGAGGCTGGTCATATCGTTGGCCTGTCATACAGTGTTGATGTTTGGATGGAGAAAATGTAAATGGAGTGTCATTTTTGGATGACAAATCTCTCCTCTTTCTCTCTCCTTTATGTCATCTTCTGCCAGTGGTATCGATTGTGCAAATTAGTAAATATTGTCTTGTGAGGCATTACTGAGGGAAGTGGATTAGATCATTTTCCTTTCATAGCGCTCCTTCACGTCTCAGTACACTTGACCATTCATTGCTTTGGTGAGAGGCAAATGAGTTGTATAATTTTTTGAGGTTTGGTTGTCTGGTTGCCATAGGAAACAATATTAGGAGAATGATGGAGGTGAAACAGAGTACCTCAACTCCAGGCCTGTCAGCTGGTCACAGCTTGGCAGCACACTGTGTGAAGCTAAGGTTATTTGGTACAAGCCATTTCCTGACGTAAACGTCTCTGCAAACTTACAGAGTGAAGTGTGTTAGGTCGTTAGAGCCGATGTGCACACCTTCTAAATTTCAACCGCCAAGCAAGCTGACTGGATGATCAACTACTGTCGGGAAGGGGGTTTGAAACATAGAAAAAAACCCACCATAAACGTTATACGAGTTTTAGCTTTGTCAGCCTTTCAGCATGACTTGCAGATAGACTGAAAATACCAAAAAGAAGAGATGCTGGTCTCCAAAATGTAGTGATGATCTGCTGTTTTGAGTATTTTTGTTTCTTATTTACTACATAACCTCAAAGAAAACACAGTTAAGTTTCACTTTTACTCCTCAGATGGTTCTCACTTGAATGCATTGCATCATTTGAGGCCCCTGGCACACACCAGACGCCACTTAAAGACAACATAAGTAGTCAAGGTACAGTAGCTGGGATGTGCCAATCCAGGAAACAAATGTAACAAAATCGTCGCTGGGCACATGACAGCGGGTATGTTGACGCAACAACCTGTGATGGTGTATTGGGTTCATATACAAAATAATAACCACAAGTGTTTTGAGGCATGTCTTCTGTTGGCAACATAACTGCTGTTTAAATGTAAAAAAAAAAACATTAAAAAAAGAAATTCCCAGTCCTAATCCTAATGTTGATCCTAGTGACCAGTATTTGTTTGCAGCCTGAATGAATTCCACAAAACAGTTTCACAGTCTCAAGGTTTGTGGTTGACCAGTCAGCTATGTTCAGTACTGTAAACTCTCAAAACACTCAGATGTCTCCTGGTAGGAAAGTAGTCTCTGGAACACTTTGGGGGCCCAGGAACCAAACCAGGATGTAGATTCCTGCACTTGAATTGCAGGTAAAAAAGTCCCTCTAGTGGGAAAAGCATTGTGAAATCATTTTGCAGATTCACTGACTGCCACATTTAATACTGAATACACAGGAAGGAATTTTGGGTCAAAACAAAACATATCACAAGGCCGAACGCTCCTGACTCATGCAGGGCTGTGGACTAAATCAGACGGACCTAATTGAAGCCACATTCCTACGAGTGAGGCTTGAATTCCAGAGCTATTCCTGCATACGGTACACGCTGGATGCCACACACATGCAGAAAAACACACCTACACGCATAGGTGATGGCAGGCTTTCAGTTGGATATAACAATCTTGATTTCATCAGCTAGGCTGGAAGCAGAGGCTGTAACTGTCACAACGTGGAATTCCTTATCTCTTCCCAGAGTGACATCAAAGAGGACATTTCCAAATTCTTTTCAGGATGTGCTTGAGAACCTTTTACAGTCGAATGTGTGGTTGTGATTCACTGTGTTTACACAGAGACTTTGGCCACAGAGTGGCTTTGGCCACCGAGCCATAACAGTCCATGAAAATGCAGGGTCAAGACATCAAAGACTTTTTCAAGATTATTCCAGTCAGGAGCATGAAATAACACTGTGACAAATACAACTCGCATGGCAGGATACAATGTCCCTCATATGTTCGCATTCTGTTCTCAATCAGATTGCTTATAAATGTCCAAAATTAAAACAGTCCGCTCCCTGGAATGTGGCTTCATGGTTGTACTGAAGCTTAACACAAACAGGTCAACACTTAGCACCATGAACAGACTTTCCTGTCTTCAGTAAGTCAGGTGCCTTTTGGTCTCAATTCACTCAGTCCATTTAGACTGCTCAGTTCGTGAAGGAGGAAGGCTGTGATTACGTAATCGTCCGGGATGCAAGCTAAATAATAATTACAACGGAGGATTTGAGTGAAGTATGTCATATCTGCTCTGAGGGCTCAGTATGCTTCAAACAAAGTGCTTGTCGGATCGTCTAACAGCGTCTGAAAGCCCCTCCTCCTACACCTTTAAGATGTTGGAGTTGGGGTGGCTGCAAACATCAATTTTTGTAACTTTACGAAACTGACAGTGACGTGGAGTGATTCACGCAGCGACTGGTGTGATGAATCTGCTTCAAGTGTGGGCATTTGGAACAGGTATAAACATCGCTGCCTTTAGAAGTGTTCGGACAGCACTTCGTACGAATTAGTTAGTTTAAAGCATTCTGAAGTGTAACTCATTGATCAAGCAAAAAACAGTCTCTGGTTCCAGCTTGCTAAATATAAAGATTTGCTGATTTTACTGTTGGTCGGACAAAACAAGCAATTTGAAGACGTCCACTTTTAGCTCCAAGAAATACGAATACAGTTCCTTGCATTCAGACAGAATGATGTAGCCAGGAGGAAGCTATGACTGTAGGCTTTTGGCCTCGCCTTCAAGTGTGGCCATTCAGAAAAGGTACAAACGCTTTTGCCTTTTGACGCAGTCATACAACCTAATTTGTTTCAAGCATGCTGAACCCTTTATCTGTGACTGAGTTGCAACCTTCTGCATGTTCAAACTGCAGTAAAGATGACCGAGCATCTAGTGTCACGTGTGAAATAGTTTCACCTCCTTGCTGTGTGTATCAATGAAAATGTCATCGAATGGCCAAGTAACTTCTACATTAATGTGTTATTTGCCGAAGTGAAAACAGTTGGTGTAGTCAGCATTGTCAACTGGACAGGTGCAAATTCTCAGCCCTTGTTCTGTGCAAAGAAATGCATCCTAAAGTTCAGCCAAAGCTAATATGAGGCTTCAGCAGTCTGATTTGGAGAAATCAAGTGGGTTTCTTCGTCCTGGTCGTCGTATGTAGGTTTATTGCCTGTGTTTTGTCCCGGCATCAAATCTATTTGGGACTACCAGGGAGTATCGCTTCACTGTGGCTCAGCAAGAAAACACAAAGAGGTCATTAGAGGCCTCTAGATTCTTCTGGGCTACAGCCTTGATTTCATCCCATTTCTTACAGTGTAGTTTCCTGAGGAAGGGATCTGTTTACAGCCAATGTGGAGAGGAATGATTACAGCAACCAATAACTCTTTCAACATACATATGGCATGTGAAAATTGTATTAATATAGTCTTGTTTCATATAGTTAGTCATTGCAGTAACATGTTACCTTGTGATGGTTTACTTCCAGCACTGGCACTCATCAATATTAAACTGCTTAGTTGTTTCCACTCCTGCATGTGCTGGTGGAGGTTTGTAATCTGCTGTACTTTCCTTCATCCCTGGAGTTCCGCTCTCTGCTGTGTATACTGGGAAACTGGCAGGAAGTTTAGAGTGTATGTGAGAGTGTGTATTGTCTGCGTGTGGGGTTGCAAGTGCACGCAGCCACAGACAGCTGTGAAAACACCGTCTCTGTGCTGACCGCTGCAGAGCGATGCCTGAGAACAAGTGGTCGAACCTGGAGAAGATGAGCACAGGTGAGCTGGTCCCAAAAGCTGCAGAGAGACCAGATGATATTCTCCTTATACTGTTTGTTTGGGTACTCATTGTGTAGTCACTGATATATAACTGTTACAGGATGAACAGCATATATCTGAGCCAGGGAAGTAAATTCTGCATTTATTGCCTCCCCCACATTCCCTGGTTCCACTTGTGCTTTTCAATTTATTCCACAAATTCGATTCATTTAAAGAAACCTGAGCAAGTTAGCGGCTAATTTTCTTTCATGAGAAATTCTCTGCACTAAAACAAGCCTGCTCACAATAAAAGGGAAAACAATCTTCTTGCCAATCAAAATGGAGCTCCAGCTGCCGAAATAGATCGCCGTCAGGACTCCAGCACTCTTCCATCAACGGCGAGGTTGGCCTTTACATTTTTAAAGCTACTCTCGTAATCGGATGGATGGCGAACAAGACACAAGCCGCTGAGACGGAGAGTTTGGCTCCAACTAGAGTGCGGTCTCTTTATTTCAGAGCGTTCAACTGTGTGTTTTTAACAAGAGTTCTAAGGGCTTTTAACATGCTGTCTGCCATGTAATTAGTGTCTATGGCTAACTAGCTCCCAGCAGGCAGTTTTAAACACTTTCCATGGCTGCACACCTCACAGGCCAAGAAGCACTTGCAGGGAGAAAAAAGGAAAAAACACTGGTTAAGCAATGTTTTGCAATGCTGTTGAGCCAACATGTAAAAAAAAGAAGAAAAAAAAAAAAGAAAAATACAATATCAATGGACTGAATCTGAGCTGCAGCAAGTCTTCTCATGGTTTAATTTGAAATACACATCACAGGTGGACAAAATAATATCTCGTGCTCAAACAATCTCATGCTACTCAACTGAGATTCCAAAAAGACTGATAAAATATTTGATAACATGTGGCTTTCAAAGGAATACAGGATCTAAGCTGACCCTGGAAATGATGCAGACTGATAGAAAACCAAACATGGCGTTTGTAGAACAGCCTGGCTGCACTAAAGAGATATAAATATGGGGGGGGGAGATATGTAAATATATAACACTACATTATTACAGATGTGTGTGAGAGTATGTATGCATAAGTGTACGTGAGAGAGAGAGAGAGAGAGAGAGAGAGAGACAGAATGAGATAGAGGGTCTATGTGCATGCAAAGGCATCTGGCTTTGATCAGCATTTCCCACTGAACTGCCTGGTTGTGTGGTCATACAGTGTGTGGTAGTGTGCAGCAGAGGAGCCTAATGTGCTCGTACGGTTCACAGAAGTGCTGTGACATAAGGACATCTGTAAGTTGTCCATCTGTATGGCTCTCTAGGGAGCTTGAGTTATATAAGGATCCTAAAGGGAGCAAATAGATCAAAGCTACGCTCGTATAAAGACATGCCTGGTTGGAAAAACACAAGGTGAGAGGATGACGAAGAACAACACAACATGTTCGGAAGCAATGACTCCGATGTTTGTTCTAGACGGCAAATTGGAAGACGTGAGAGAAGTGAAAACAAATTTAAATTGAAAACTGTCCTACAAAACAAGACAGTCACGGGAGACAGAAAAATATTTGTGGGTAAAGTAGCTGTCTTTTCCCATGTGTTGAACTGGAGAATAAAATTCAATTACTGCTGTCACTGCTGTCAGCAGGAGCACATGTAAACAGACGCAGGAACGCCAGCCGGGGCCAGGTTAGCCGGTTTAACATTTCTGTGACTCAGATGCAGTTGCGTGGCCTCCCAGCCGCTGATATCTTCACTCATTAATGTGTGGCATGGAGGGAGAAACACATGGCAGCAACGCGCCTTGGCTCGCTCGCACAAGTTTATGAAAGTAGAAGAAACCAGACACGCAAACGGATGCCGACTGGCTCGCTGGCCTCTCTGCAATGTACGCCTGGATGCCTGGACGTGCGTGTGTGTTTCTATAAGTGGCTGCTGTATTTCATTTTTCAACATTTATCTGCCCGCGCTGTGGCCTTTGAGGTCCGGCTCTTGTCCACCGGAGCTACAGATGTATGCTAACTAGTAGCAGAGCTCTCTCTCTCTCTCCCCTCTAAAAAGGGTTTGGCCGAGGCCGCCCACCAAACACAACCGCCCATACCAGACGAGTGCATCACCCCTGTTCGGAAAGAATGAACACATTGATTCCTAATGTGTTCCCAATGGGTGCAGGTATTTGTCAGTGATCTGCAGTATAATTGGTTCTTAAACTAGGCCATGATGCTCTGCAGACAAATCCTCCCTCTGCTGTGACATCTGCACATTATACAGCAGAGACATAACAGCAGTTTGTAAACAGTTGGCCCTGTGATCACAATTCCAAACTAATGAAAAAAATTCAAAATGAAAACAAAGAAAATGACTTTCCCATCATCTTGAAACACTATCTGACAAAGTTTTCCTGCTCATAACATCTTGGAATTTAATACCTTTTCCCTCAAAAGGGTCTGATCCAAACTAGTGGCCTCTATCGCAACAGGGTCAGCACTGTTTGTTCCTTTAACAGCTAGTGACCTGACTCGGTGGTCCCTCTGATTAGAGCCCAGCTGAGATCAGACAGCAGGCTGCGGCAAGAAGACATCAGGACCACTCCAGAGCCCCTTAAAAACATGCCCTTTAATTATTTTTGTAAGTGTAAGTGAACAAGTGAGTGGAAACTATGCGGAGTCCAGCCTCCCTCTGCAGGGGAGCAGGGCTGTTAGCTCGTGGCACAGCGATGGGGTAGGATACGTTTACACATCAAGAGGTTTAGGGTAACGCGTTAACACCTTAATTGGCCGGTTCTGGCCTGGCCTGTCCAGGTGGATCCTCCTATCCAGGTCATCTGCACATTTATTCATTGTATTATATAGTCTCTTGAAGGGACAATTATGACCTTTATCAAACTTTATTGGCTGAACTCCATGACCCACGCATCTCCTAATACAAACAGCAAAGTCACATTTTCAAAATAGAGACAAGAGACCCAATAAGAGATGCTGCATCGCCGTGCAAATAAAATAATAATGGTTTTTCATTTGTTTGTATTTTTTGAGAAAGAGTGGGGAGGAGGCAGAGGAGATTCAGAGTGTCTTGACATGTCAGGGGAAAGGGAGATTTTGTTCCAAAACAGAACATGAGCCAAAAAGTGATTTCTGAAAGAAAGAAATCTCAGCAGCTGACAGAGAAACTGCTGCGTCTGGGTCTTAATTATTCTGTGGATTATATTTCTGGTTAATCAATTAAGCGTTAGGACTGTGTGTCATAAAATAGTGAAAATTTTCCAAAGCTTAAGCGATGTCTTCAAATTGCTTGTTGTGTCCAACCAACAGTCCAAAACCCAAAGATATTGAGTTTACATTTATATAAAACAGAGAAAAGTCTTCACATTTAAGACGCTGGAGCCAAAGAATGTTTGGCATTTTTTCTTAAGAAATTACTTCATGCTTCAAATTAGCTAGTTTGTAAGTGTCATCCGAACATGTCTAAAGTGTGTGTACTGTACCTGTTCCGAACGCCCACACTCAGAGATGGGGAGAAAAATCCTGCCGTCATAAGTCAAGAAAATGCGCTTTTATGTGCGTTTCCATCCACCAACATTATGCGAATATCAGGAGTTAGACGTATCAAGACAAACAGTTGGTGGCACTAATTCTCCTGTCTGGTGCCCTTAAACCACTGTAGAAAAAGAGGGCGCAACGAAATGACGTAATTCAAAGAGCGCCAGTCAAACCTCAAACAATAGAGAACCATGTGGAAAACGTAACGGAAACATGTTTGAGGAATGCTGCAGTCTCCTGATTGCTTCACACTGATCTGATGTTTTCGTCTGCTGCTGTTTTTCCTCTCTCTCGTGCGTCACGTGTTATTTGCCAAGTCTGTTTCCATTGCACTTAATTGCATTTTGTTTTTATTGATACACCAACGTTTCCACCTCAGCTAAGAACTTATATTATTTTTTTCCAAAATGCTTATGTTTCCACTGAGGTTTTTTAATGTGCAAATTGAAAATGCGCAAAAAACAAACAAAGCAAATTTCGGACTGTGTCTCCTTGAAGGCATTCCTGGTGTTGCATCCGGTTGTACTCACAAAAAGTGGAAGCAGTTGTGTGAAGAATGGAAAAAAGAATTTAAGAGAGAAGTGCCCACTTCCTCACCTTCACACACCTGGGCCAATAGTTCGTCGGATTGATGGAAAGCAACAAAAATTGTCAGCGCTCCCAATTTCAGTGTCGAAAAAGGTGCAGGAGGAGAGATGTTGTTCCACTGAGCACTTCATTTAAAGCATGCTGACACCTTTAATCTGAATAGTAGTTAGTTAATACTTAGTGAGTTATCAGTATCGATCCACATCCAATGAAACCCGAGTGGACACATTTTTATGTTGCCAGAGAGAAGAAACGACAGCTTTAGCTGTGCCTGCTTCCGTTTCTTTCAACATCTTCATTCCTGACATGACGGTGAGTGTGTGGCCCGTCTATCACCCTGTGTCCTTTACTTTCTGCCACTCCCTTTTCCACAATCCCTTTCTCCTTTCCTGCTTCCCTCGCTCCTCCCTTCCTCACCTCAGCATCTTCACCGCACACTCTGTCCCGGTCAGCCTCTCATTATTTTTACCCACCAGAATGTGGACCAGCTCCACTTCATGCGAATAGAAAACCACAAGTTTTGTTCTGCCTGGACAGCACCCAGGCTCAAGAGCTGTTTCAGTCTGTTCACTAGCATCTCTGCTTTTTGGACAAACCGACATATTAAGCGAAGAATTGAGAGAGGAAGCAAGAGATAATTACTTTTTTTTAATCCAAAAATCATAAATTAGAACATATCAATCATTTAAATCCATCATTCACAATATATCCCATTCACTGAGCGAGAGTGAGGCAGAAGGACACCGAGAGGTTGAGTGAGTGAGTAAAAAAGAAAAAACATTGACTTACTGCTCTATTTTTCTCCATGTCAGCTCTCTCAGGATGCTGGCACGTTTCCATCACATTATGAGCTTCCCGGCAACACTTGCCAAGAAGCCCAAACACAGTAGTGACCAGAGCTGTGCATTATCCCAGCTGGGTCTGAGCTGTACCGTCAGTAGGTCAGATCATGAAGGTTTGGTAATGTCCAGGTTAAGAGTATCCACCAAAGCAACAGCAAGACTGAAATAACCACCTCTCGTTACAACTACCACTTTGATTTGGTTGATGCTGTCTGAAAGACTGGCAGCATTCTGCACTACGCCAGGTCTGACAGGAAACTGGCTGGGTTTTGGGCAACAAGCTACCATTGTTTCTTTAGTCAACTGTGAGCGCACGTCTGCAAGTAAGATTTACTTTCTGCTTGAACTTTCTTGAACATTATTATGGTAATTCAAATAGCCAAAGCTCCTGCTTGATAAACAGCGAGTCTTTTTTTATCAAGTTACACATTAGAGATGGTTTATGATACTTATTTCAACAAGCTTGCTAGTAGCCCTAACATGCCCTGTTAGCTAATGGATCCTTGGTAGCTTAGGCCCAGTAATGTTATGTTAGCTGCGTACTATCCAAGTTATCTGATGTTGGATGACTGGTAACTTAGCCCCAGGTATTTTATGCTTGCCTGTATTCTGTAGCTTAGCCCTGCTAATGTTATGCTAGGTGTTAGCTTATATCGAGTTGCTGGTAGTTTAGCCCCCCTAATATTATTCTACCTTATCTTGGCCTGCCGATATCTTAGTCCTGCTCAGATTTTGCCAGTTTATCTCGGCCTGCTTGTGGCAAAGCTCTGCTAATATTATGCTAGCTTTGTGCTCCGTTAGCTTGTCGTGGTTGGTTCCTGTAGCTTTTTACTAACATCATATAGAATTTACCATATTTACCAGTTTCCGATCTGTAATTACATTCATGTCAACATGAATGTAGTTGTAATTAAGAATACAAAGAAATATTGACGCCTCATATCAGCCAGTCTGCCATTCAAGGTAAGTGAACCGAAATTTAATGGATGTAGTGCTATATTGTCAATGCATAGTATTTTCAACGATCACACGACCAACTCTGCAATAATATCGTAAGTAAGTCGTAAACATGGGAATCTTTTTCATTTCTACCATCCATCCCATATCTCATAAACCCAGAGCAATACAGAAGCGTCTGAAGAGCAAACAAACATGGATGCCTCTCGTCAAGTCGATGATTCAAGGAAACTGTACCCTAATTTATTGCTAATTTGGTAAATGTTCAAGAACACTACTTGTAGCGCCTTTAAAGGACAGCAGAGGAAGTCGGGGCTCTCTGTCAGCTGCCATGTAGACTGTAAAAACTGAATCTAAAAGTGTCCAGGCATCTGACTGGTGTTTGGATTGGCTGATGAGGAGACCAAGAACAACTCACAGGGTGCGCTTTTCACCACCAATATCCCTCCACCGCACCTGGTACTCTTCTCTGAACTCTCTAATAATAGAATATGCTGTACATACAAAGTCATTATGTCATATGAAATTGTACAATGTGTGCACACAGACAGCTGCAAACTCTTTAAAATGTGTTGCATGGCAAGTGACCCTCAGTATCCCAATAGATCAATGAATCTAGCCTTTGCAGACTATAACCATAAGCAGAAATAATTATTTCATTGTTCTGTTGGTGTGCTTTTATTTGCCTGGTGACTATACCAACAAGGTATTTGCTGTTCAGCTCTGCTCATGCCAAGAAATACATAACAATGAATAAAAGGGGGGAGGGGGGGAGAGGAAGCTCAGATGAATTGTAAAAGAATAAAAAGGTTGTATCAATTTCCCAAAGAATACATCAAGTCCACACTTAAAGGAGTTTCAGGTTCATATAAAAAGGGATATGTTTTTCCATGTCATGTTTCATTTGCTTGCTCAACAATCAAAATCAACCCAACTGGGCCAACTAATTGAGTCCAGCCCTGAGTGTGTGAGTGAGGGACAGAAAGCTGAATTGATTTATACACTGAAACATCTATAATCATTGAATACTTGCTATTAAGCTATAACAGAAGGCAAGGATTCAATTAAAATGCACCCTTACGAAGTATTACTCCACACAATAATGTGTCTGTGGCCTAACAAGAAACACAACCTAATAAGCTCTTTATAATGAGATGAACACTTACTTCTTGCCTGCAGCGTTCCTCTGCTTTGTTCTACTGGGAAAGATTTACTATTTGGTTGTTAGTTCAAAGTCATAGCAGTAAATTCTTCATGTAGACAGGACAGGAAAAGTGAACTGTACCCTTGTTATGACTTGATTTTCCTGTGCTATTGCCTTTATAGCAGCAGATTAATAAGAGAAGAACTGGAACACTCTCAAAGTTAGGTCCTGACTGTTCTGCACCTCACATCCCATAAAGCTAAAAAAAGAAATTAGAGATGATAAATTGGATTTTTCAGAGGGCATGTTGAACGCTGGCGTCTAATGATAAGCCCTCTAATTGAAGCTCATGGGAACAAGGGGTTGGAAGCCTAATCATTAGTTAAATGGTATATGGATAAAATCTGGATAGTACGCTTAACTGTAATCCTTTTATGTAGATTGATGTCAGCCACTCTACCTGCTTATCAGGTGACGCCTGACCTGGATTTAATGTGTATTCCTGAAGACGTTTTTCCACCTTATCTGAAGCCTTCTTCAAGAATACTCAGAAAGTCAAGTGGTAATTAACTTACTACTGTCAGATATATAGCTATGTCTTGATGTGTTGATATGTCTGTATGCTTTTAATGCAAGATATTTCTAAAGGGTCGGTCACTATGTGAGCTGGCACGTTATTGCAAAGCCACGTATAGCCACGTGTTTCCCCCAGCTCTGTTTCCCTTGAATAACATCCATATAATATGATTCAGCAATACATTAACCAGCGGGTGTTCAGACCGAAAACAGCCCTGCGCGGTGCCTCAAATACTAGTGAGACAAAAAAATACAATCCAGGAAGTCCAGTTTGAGTTACGTTTCCATGAATTTGAAGGCTCATCAGATGCCATAACAATGCACAGCAGTATAAAATAAGATGACAAGATTTTACAACTTTGCCGCCAATTATTTTACCTTTCGTTCACATAAAGTAATCTACGAGGAATGTGCGCTTGCATACATTTGATTGGCCAACACAGCGCAAAAACTTATTGCCCTCTGCGTTGGCAACTCCTAACGATGTGTAGGTTGAGGTGGAGGATTGGCGTAGGTCAGCATTTACGTCTCATCTCCTACCAACCAACTACCACGATGATCTTTCCCTTACCGCACAGCATACATTAACCAGGGTTTTACAGAAACCACGCATCCTTTTGCTCAGCTTATCTTCTTCACAGTCACACTATCCCAGCATGCATTGGCCAAGAGGCAGGGTACAAGCTGCCAGAGGTGTGGACTCGAGTCACATGACTTGGACTCGAGTCAGACTCAAGTCACAACTTTGATGACTTTAGACTCGACAAAATCAAAGACGTCTTGCAACTCGACTTGGACTTTACCACTGACTCGTGACTTCACTTGGACTCCCCCAAGCCCAAAGATTAAAAAGTCTGTTATTTAAATATAACAGGACAGAAACATACAAACTTCATTCTGTTGTGGTTCTGGTTAATACTGCTATATGCTATGAAAGTGCAACATCAGCACTACTTTTATGATTAAGTTCAGTTGCACTCGTTTTCATAAACTTGTTTTAACAGATGTAAATTTTAAAAACCATTCATGATTTGTTTAAATTTAATATATTATTACTTTGTTGTTAAAATGTCATTACATTTGGTGAAGCGCACGTAATGACTTGTCTGGGACTCGAAACTCAAAGTTTAGGACTTGGGACTTGACTTGGGACTTGAGTGCAAAGACTTGAGGACTTACTTGTGACTTGCAAAACAATGACTTGGTCCCACTTCTGCCAGCTGCATAGGTCACCAGTCCATCACAGTTTTGCAGAATCCTCCAATATGAAAGTTCTGTTTGCGTTTCAACATGTTTTGTCCATGTTTGCGAATCATGCTCATTCATTTTCAGGACATCCATGGTTCTTCTACCTTTATACGTCTTTACTTTACTCGTCTTAGTGCCTTTTATGTCTTATGTAAAAGACTTTGTATTGCTTTGTTGTTGAAAGGTGCTGTACAAATAAACTTGCCTTTACACACCACATTTTGATGGTATAGCCAGACTTAAACCAATCTGGTTACACTAAATAAACAATTCTCCAAGCTACAACATGTTAGTTCACCCTCAACGGTCAGGAAGAGGACTCCCTTATTGAAAAACATGCGTGGGGGAGAACAAAGATCCGACATACGATGAGCCTTTACTTGAGACCATTTGGGCCTGTGGATGCTAATGAGTTGCTTTGTCACACAGTGTTGGAGTTGTAACATCCACACGTTTTAATGATTTAATGACTGGGTCCGACAAAAAGGCAAAGTGTGTATAAATGGATTACTAAACTGTGTTTGCCAAAGAGCTCACTGGACTGCTAACATTCCTCATTAAAGTCTTCACAGTCAGCTTTGAGGTGTTGCTTATGCACACACACACACACACACATTCATAACATGTCTGTTTTTATAAAGGTTAATAAGCACATTAAATAGGGGCACTCATTTGGAATACTGTGTAACATGAATAAATATTGTGCAAGCAAAGACTGGATAATGTGTGGATAATGTGTTGGGAGTGATTGAGCGAATGTGGGAAAATATCATGGAAAATATTAGCAAATCGGAAAATGTTACAGGTAGTTGGAAAACAAGAGATATTGTAACAATATAATGCATTCTGAGCTTGTGATGACAAATCTTCCAGAACAACATGAAATCTCACCCTTTACTCGCTCATTTGCTCATTCAGACACACACACACACACACACACACACACAGTGCGTGGTGAGGATTGTTTCACTAATGAGTTGGTTTGGCTGCAGTTGAGTTATGGGCATGAGCGCATGGTGGGACCTCACCCCAGTGCAGCCTGGGAGAGTGTACTGAGTGCACCTAACGCCATGCGCTGCCAAGGTCCTGTACCGACTGATTTATCAGCCTGCAACTGTTGACTGATGAGACAGAGGTGACAGGGGTTTGTAGGCGGGTGTCATGACCTGACCACAGGAAATATATTCATATCCTTCACTTCAAGTCGCACTGCAATTTGAATTCTGTTCAGTTTTGGTGAAAAGATGTATAAACTGATACTGCAGCTATTGTGCATATTTTTCATGTAAAAACGTTTCTAGACACATTCCTGAACCAGTGTCTAAGCCTCCAGTTTCTTATGGCATCAGTGGAGTGACAGCTGAGAGCCATTGTTGCTAGAAGACGCGCTGTCAATTTCCATGGTGCACTACTAACAGGAAACTGTGACATCGTACGTATATCCTACGAATGTTGATACAAGGAGTTCACATAACGTTAGCTATCGACCATTAGCAATTCAAGCTGTCTGTCCCTTGCTAACGTTAGCACTGATTCCCAGTAGACGTTACTGTTCGCTCTTGTTATTTCAACACCTGCCGAGATATTAGCCAGGTTTCCATCCAAATGTAGCGCAAATTTTAACAGAATTATCAGAAAATCGGCAAAAGAAAATGTGAATTTATGTGCATTTCCATCCACTACTGTTGTACGAATGTTAGGAGTTGGTTCATAGAGATAAGCAGTAGGTGGCGCTAATGCTCCAGTCAGGTGCCATCATACCACAGCGCAACAAGATGATGAGCTCCAGTCAAATCAAAAATGTACACCCCATGGAGAACACTAATATCGGGGGTGCTATCACTGCAGACAAATGTATAATATGGGTTTTTTTGGTAGTTACAGTGACCAAATAAGTACACAAGTAAAAAAAAAACCCAATGGCATTATACAGTACATACTGAACTCTTAGCATTTTAAATGCTCCATATTTCAGTGTTATGAACTGAAAATCCTCAAAATTGGATATAATGAATAAAAGTGACAAAAAACAGGTCCCACACACTGTAAACACCTGTCCAGGTTTGACTCATCACTCTCCTGCATACCTGTCTGTAAACAGGTGTGCAATGATCACTTTTCTAGTATGACTAGATGATTTAGATACTAAATCCATAAAGATGTCCAAAAATAGAGATGTAAGTGACAAATAAAGCCCACATTTTTATTGTGTCACCTCAAAAACCCTTGTATCTCCAATTTTTTTTCGGTTGCCGTGCTGGATGCTCCTCTACAGGTTAGCAAAATTTGCCAAATCAACAAAATGTTTCTACTTTAAAACTGTTTCAGAGTCCCTGAAAAGTTAATGTTATTGTACACACAATTCTTAATCAACAACAGTCATATTAATCTTTTATTTCATGTTAAGTAATGGAACCTCAAAACTGTGCTTAACTAGAGTACTCTACCACAAGTCAAAGGTTGCTTACTGTTCTGAAATAAAAATTCAAGCCTGCCGTTGAATTTCTGCTCTCTGTTTCAGCGTCTCAGTATCTGCATGTCAGTCGATAAATACGTGTCACTTTCTCTGAATGAATCAAAGGCCACAGCGGACAGAGTCAGAGAGAGACGAAGTGGAAGAGACACACAGAGTGAACAAGTAGAGGTGGAGTGAGGCGGGCGAGTGAGTAATTACCTGCAGCTGCTGTGCTTAGTTGGGGGGTATAAATCTGTAACCACATCAGAAATTATCCATAAAATTTACAGCTTAGGAAAACCATGTGTGTGGCTCTTTAACACTCCTTAACCTACACAGCCGTCTCTTACACAGCCCCGGAAAAGAGCCGGTGGCCAATCAGAACATTTAACTCCAGCTACAGCACACAGTGACATGCGTCGTATACATTGTTCAATAGAAAAAAACACTCCAAAACAGGTAAATAAACTGGTGGAAAAAGCAAAGCCCTGAACAGCCAATCAATCACTTTAATGAGTCTGTGTGACTTTAAGGAGTTATGAGGACTGGGCAGAATATGGTCCCACAAAAAAAAAAAAAAAAAACACAAATATATAAATGCACGAATAAGCCAGAGGTCGTAAAAGAGAGAGCAAGAACTAAGTTTCTCACCAGGACTGGAACCATTCACACATCTGAGATCAATTAATCTGTCTGACCATTCATTTACTTCTCAATGAACTAAAAGGTAGATGTAGTTCTGAGCTACTGAACTGTACATGACAGGCTGTCTGTGAGTATGTATGGAGGACATGATGTATGAAGGACACACTCACTGCATAATGAATAAAGCCCTAAGACTAGGGAACCTGCTATGAGATAGATAAAAATTACAATCAAACTGCTGATAAATAAACACTGACACAAAACTGCTCATATGGCCATAGACAAGTAGCACCACATAACGTGGAAACTGCAGCAGCCACAGTAGCTGCCTGCTGTAGTTTCAGGGGACATAATCAATGTTGGACGGTTCAACACCACAGATGTGATAAAACACTTATATATAATAACGACGTTGTACAAGCAACCGAGGACCACAACAAAAAAAGTTCTCAGAGCAACTAAACGTGAGAAACTCCCTCCAGAAAGCAACAAATGCAAAGACTATCTGGACATCTTGCTACAAGCTTCCAAACTGATATTTCCTCACATGCCTGCCCTGCATCTGTACATGCTAGAAAAAGTTGCAGCTTTGAGCTTTACAGCGGACATACTGTATACCGGAGAGCTTGAACATGTGTCGTACGTCATTTTTGCAGAGCAAAGAATCATTTATTTATTCATTTATGGGATTTTAGTGTTTGGCAACTTAAAGCAACATGCCTATGAATGGCTTATTAACAGCTTAGTCGATATTAAAGAGGACAAAATCTATATCAGATTGGCATCAGGATCAGCAGGTCCTCAATGTTGCAGTATTGGAAATGAAAAAGTGGTATCAAGCCATCTTCACCAGAGGCTGCTATCATTGAAATAGATATATGACTTAATTCAGCAGAGGTAACTTGACTTGGGTTACAGGTCTCAGACTCCGCTCAAAATGGTTCTTGGTAAAGTGGCACCAAATAAGGTCAAATTAACACAAACTGTATGGATCAATGAGTGCAATAAACGGAGAAAACAACATTGCTAAGATTACGTATGAACTAAAATGTGTGACACTGTCTTTACCAGGTCAGCTTTAGGGGGTTTAGTGTAAATGCATGGGAAAGTAGTACACTTCTGGTTGGATCTGTCCCCAGGATGATCCCAGTGACAGCATTAAATGGCTTCAGTGGACGGGAGGAGGTAATAAAGCTGTTTATTGTCACAGGTGGGGCAGAGTGTGTGATGCTGTTGAGGTTGTAGGCCCAGCTGGAGGAACCAGCGGTGTTCAGAATGAAGCCCCATCCGGGCCATGCCTGAGGGCCCTCTCCATGATCAAGTGGACATGTTTACATCTGACTACACTACAGTGACTCCTTACTGAAAAAAGTAAGGTCTTAACAGTTATTCATTTTAAAAATAACTTATCTCTTGACTTTCAAGGTGCTACATAAAAATATATCAGCGGTACCCTCCGTAAAACCTCCAACACCTCCCCTGTGAACATAAACTGAGTACTTACATTATTAGGTACTGTACGCCACACAGCTTTATGATAGGTGTCTATTAAATATTTTGTCCACCCCGATTTACACACATGGTGGAACAGAATATTAATAACAGTCAAAAATGACCACAGAGTGGAAACAACAGGTCTGACACACTTTGTTGCATTACAGTATACAGCCGTTTATCATATTTGGAACAACTGGACAACATTTATAATAATGTTTTAATAATTTCAGTAATTTATCAAGTACAAAAGCCAAATATTAGCTGGTTCTAGCTTTTCAAATGTCACAATTTGCTGCTTTTCTCTGTTTTATAGTCATTGTAAATGTAAATGGAATATCTGTGGATTTTGGACTGTTGCTCTTGAAGGTGTCACCATGGGCTCTGGTAGGTTGTGATGGACATTTTATAGACTAAACGCTAAAACAAGACTAGGAGTCTACAGCCATGCTAGCAGCACAGGGGGGCTTTAAACTAAATGCTAACATCAGCATGCTAACATGCGCACAATGACAAGCTAGCTAGTATGTTGATGTTTAGCAGGTATAATGTTTACCATGTTCACCATCTTAGTTTAGCATGTTAGCATGCTAATGTTGCCAGTTATCACTAAGTACAACTGAAGCTGATGGGAATGTCATTAGTGTTGGTCATAAACCAAAAGTATTGGACAAATTAAAAATGTACCTTATAATGGCACCATATGAAACAATACAATGAATCCTCTTGTGACCATGGATGTCTGTGCCACATTTCACCACCATCCATTCAATAGCTGTTGGGACACTTCAACATTTCAAAAACCAACAATGGTGGTGGCGCTACAGAAAAAGTCAGGGGGTCACACAGGTCATAAGATTAATCGTCTGGGGTCCATGAATGTCTGTACAAAATGTTGTGCCAATCCATTAAGTAGATGCAGAGATATTTCACTGAATAAATTAAACTTTGAGCTGCTGGTGGCGCCAGAAGAAAAAGTCAGAGGACCACCAAAGTCAGTAGGATTTATCCTCTGGGGACCACGAATGTCTGTACAAAAATTCATAAAACATTTTTTACATTATTTCAGTCTGGACCCACCGACAGACCGACATTGCCATCCCTAGAGGCATGCCTCTAGCAAATCTATAGATTAATAAATACTGAAAAGACTCATTAGTTGCAGCCCTAATGACAGAAAACTATTCAGTACAGAGAAAACTAGACTCACCAGTGCAGGTCTGTGGTCTTAAAAAATGTCAAGTCACAAACTTTCTGAGTTCAAAAACAACAATTCATAACACTTGCAGTTACCTCTTGCTGCCGTTTGGTGCAGCAGAGTGCAGCTTTACAACAGAAAGGGAAAGTTGATCATGAAAAAAGTGAACTGCCAAGAACCAGAGTTCAAGAGTGACACGAAGAGGAAGCGACTGTAAAACAGCTTGTCTTTACTGTGGTGTACTGTACTGTGCTGGCCTGACAGCTGCCCTGCTTTTCCCACTGTGACCCTCTCTGGTGGCCGTTTGTGGTTTGCCCCGGGTCAGGCCCGGCCGACTCTTGCCAGACCACCACACACTGGCGAGGCACTCAGTGACAGCGCTGCAGTGGCTTTATCCACTGGGACGGTGGCTGCAACAAGCTACTTTCCACTTCTCATTCTCCTCTTTCCTACAGCTGAGCATCTTGGTGCTGATCAGGCCTATAAATCTAGAGTCCTTTCACCAAAGTCTTTATTACTATTCCCTTAAGAGACGTGTATTCACACAGGCACAGTTTCTCGACATTTCCTCATCCTCTCTTCAGTCAAATGACTCAACACCCACTTCAGCTGTTCCAGGATAGGAAGATGTATTCCCTTTATTTCTGTTTAAACTTGACTGGGACTCTCAAGTGTCTGGGTTCACCGAGTTTCTGTTGCTTGGTATCCAGCTGACTAATGTTTGGGTCCCACAATACCTCTCATCTTACTGTGCTTCTTGTCAGACCCTCTCCTACCCAATTCTTAATCCTGCTTTTGATGTTGTGCTTCTCATTGTGCAGAGCAAATAACCTTTATCCGTTTCTTCTCCCGGTTCCTACTATTTGTCATCACTGTGGCCGTCTGAGACAAGCAACAATTTGTCATAAAGGACATTATTTGCAATTATACATAATAGATATTAGATGATGAAAGGCCTGTATTTGTAGTTGACAATCAAAAAAGGTATATGTCCTAAAGGTGCTGACTGGACCAAAAAGTGAGTGGAAACCGTGGAAAAACCCAAATGGCTGGAAACACTTACAAGCCATTCTCCTCCACTGTTTCAATCTACAAATAAACTCCAGAGAATTTTCCAAAGCTGTGTAGAAGTGAAAAGAGAAAGAAGGAGATTGGGAGGGGAAAAAAAAAAATTGACCTTTAATTTGCCTTTCTCATGCTATGTGCATTTATATTCACATGATGTATAACCTCCCAGACTGGTGTGTGATCACTGCAGAGGTGCATGACAAATTCTATGGACTGTGGCATCAAGGGCACATGTGGGGACAGAAAAAATTAATAATTCATAATGTCATCTCCATTAGGAAAACCTTAATTCCAGCCTGCGGTCAAATTGTTGCATAATATTTATATATAGCGCAGGGTGAAGTGGGTTATCCAGAGCTGTCCTTTGTTACCGAGCGAAGAGCTTCTGCAAGCATTCAGCTTAAAAGCACCATATCACATCTGAGAAGCAGCGATGTAGATCTGTGACAAAGACGCAGCGAGAAAGTGCAGCAAATGTGAAAAACCATCACGGTAAGCTGGTAGGGCTGACTTGAAAATGAGTGTTTCAAATCACAAGAGCCACGATTTGAATTAAAGCTAACAGTGTTTCAACAACAGCGTCTTTAGATGCTGACCGTTGATTTCAATGGCAACCGTCGCCGGCAGATTTACTCAGCCGTATTTAATTAACATTAATTCTTGGCAAAACAACAAAAAATCTTGGCTGTTGCCTAGTTAATATGCTGTCTGTGTGACTCTCTTTGCTGTTCATAAAAGACAGAGTGGCATGTCTTTTTGTACACTCGTCAGTTTCAGACAGGTTAGCTAGCAGGTAGCTCTGCAGTTGTAAAGTGAAAATGGCAGCTGGAGGAGAGTTAAGTCAGAATCTAGCTCCTAGTTAAACTTTTAAACACATCATATCATGGTTTCAATGTCATTATAACCTTAAAAGAGTCTGGGAAGCTAACTTTACCATTAGCTTAAGCAGCTACAGTGCATCGCTGTCAACAGTAGCCTCACTGGGGGTAATCATCATCATTACCATAAGTGGGCAAATATGCAGCTGTTATCAATAAATATATCAGCACTTTTGAATGCCATGATTATATTTGAATATTATACTATAATGTCAAATATACCTCTAACCTAATATCTTTAAACAATAAGCAACTGTGTTGTTTTATCTGATTCTATTCATGACATTTCTTCATTTCAGAGCTGCCAGGAGTGAAAACTCAAACATCCCCTGTATGTTTTCACAGTGACATTTCTATGAGATCTTTGCGCTGAACAGTAGTTTTAAAAAACAAATGATTATGAAAAAAAGAAAACCCTTCAGGTCAGATGGGACAGTCATTTCTAAAGTGGTGTTTAATGTACAATGAGAGTGTCCAGGCTCATACTGTATGATTTTAGGAGTAAGACAATACCTCCCAGCCACGATGAACTCCAAGCAAGGAACAGAGCTTTTTTTGGTGGGATTTAATTTTTGGCTTTAGTGTTTAGTTGTAAAAATGTAAGGACAAACCTTGAAAAAAAGCATAAAAACTGTTCGCCTCAGCGCCTTTTTTCACAGTTTTCGGAGTTGAACACCTCACAAAAAGTAAGTGATTGTCTCACACACCTAATTGTACAACTATGTGTCTCAAGAAGTGTTACTGGTTTACTGTTTTCCCTTTCTGAGCATCAGTTTAAAAATCAGTTTGTGAATGAGCTTCAGGTCTCATTAAGCTTTCTGAACATTACAGTCTTCCTGACTGTAAACTCTTTGGCTGTGTTTAAGACTATTTTTACCTCAGCACAGAGTTTAAAGGAAAATGAAGCCAAGACTTTCTTGATGGAGATTGTGGATGAATTAGGGGGCTAAATAAGCGAGCTGTAGTCAAATCATTGAATTCCGACCTCATGCTAAGATCTGAACACTTGCCCTGCAGAATGCTGTCAATCTGATTGGAAACTTTGTAGTTGATGTTCAAACCGAACTCGTGTAGCCCAAGACCGCAAGACAACGCTTGAAGCCGATGATATTTTTAGAGCAGCTGGAATGAGATTGTTTAAACAAAAATACTTCCAAGAGATCCTAAGAGGTTGAATCATTTTGTCCAGCAACATGAAGTTTGGCAGATCAAAGACTGGATGTTAGATCGCTGATCGTGTTTCTTGAGCTTAAAAAGAAATGACATAATTGTGCAAGAAAGAGGGAACAGATATGTTGCAAAAGAAACACCAAATCAGAACAAAGTCAGCAGTGAAGACACAACACGATGTAGCGGTAGCGCCTGCTTCCAAATGTAGCCCTCTTTGACAATATAGTATGAGCTGAGTAAACACAGGCCTGCTTTTATTGAGGTACCTAAGAGGCTGTTTACACCGCCTGTATAATAGCCAGTAAACAGCACAAATAGACGAAGGAAATGGTTTTTTTTGTCGGTAAGTTTCAGACACCTTGATTTTATAGATCCAAACTCTAAGCATGGCACCGTAAACGGGGTTTATAAAGCATTTAATCTGTGATTTAAACCAAATAGGTTAATAGAGATTTTAATCTTTTATGAGTCTGTTTGATCAAATTAATGTCTTAAAGCAATAATAGCTGCATATTCTATGATGATCACAGTGTTTGAGCCAGGATGGTCTGGGAGGAAGTCAAATTAGTACTTTTCTAGGGGGTCACTGCTTACGTCCAAGAGGAACATAAACAACCCTGCTGAACTGTACACGCGACAAAATAATATTACAATGATACAAGAATTGATTTACTAATTTCATTTTCAATTACACTACAGCAGAGTCCAAAGTGGAGGAAGCTATCGTAGCTTATTAGCTGCACGTCACCATCCACTTTAATTTCACCTCCTCTGTCAGAGTATAAACTGACGAATGGTTTGCAGTCAGTTATGAGACAGGAGTCGACGGTACAAATACTTCTTTTCAACATTTTGTCCAATAAAACTCTTTATTGAATGAAACAATCGATCCAGAGAACAAAATGATTGAAAATAAGAGAAATTAGAGATCCACGAAGCAGCTGAAAAGCAGCGAGAGAAGAATAACAAGTGAAGATGGAAACCTGCAAACTTCGCCAAATGGTAAAGTGGCTGTTTCCCCCGGTGGTGCTGAGCTAGATTAACGTCACATCGCAGCCTCATGAGCCGTGACATAAGAATGCTTATGAAACACACACACACACACACACACACACACACACACACAACACACAGTTGCTTCTGAATGAAACAGGAGACACAATGAAATTACTGGAACCTCACGGATCCTCAGCCAGCACAGTGAGCCTCAAATTCCCTCCTGACCGATTTATGGCTTTTTTTTTTGGGTGTGTACATGACAGTGTGTGTGTGTGTGTGTGTGTGTGTGTGTGTGTGTGTGTGTGTGTGCTCTCTCTCATTTAAGAGCATTAAGATTTAAACAACAGCATTTTGAAATTTCAGCCGTTTCCCATACAGTCAAGAAACAAGGGCTAACCTAAATCTTCTGACATGAACACACACAATGGAAAGACTTTGGGTCCTGTGCTACATATCTTATTTAGGTAAAAGTAGACAAGTAATAAAAGTAAAATACTGGCTGTTGACTAGTGTTCATTCATTCGGCAGGTCTTTGCCTTTTTGAGTAATTGAGTAATTCCAGAATCTCTGAGAAATCGATGGTATTGTACTTCATGCCCCCGCAGCACAAGGAAACACCATGCTCACCCTGTGACATTACTCTGGATTTGAATACAGTCAAAACAGGCTACAATGTGATGTTATGCTGCTACTTAAGAATCAATATCAGGGTGTAAATATACTTGATTACCTGCATTCAAAACATTAGGGGTGGGAAAAAACTTGATTCTCTTAAGTATCATGATTCTTTTTTTTTAACGCTCTACCAGGTAAATAATATTTTATTTACCACTTCTATATGCAGTATATATAGTATGATGCTGCTGAAATAAAACTCTGAAAGACTGACATGTGATGTGCATCGTTTCTGGAGATATGATATACAGTCTCTAGAAGTGTATGATTCAACTTTTTCCCATGGTCTAGTGTTAAAAAAGCAAACAAAAATCCCAATGAATTGTAATATTGAATCGCAATACTTGTAGAATCGCAATACATATCGAATAGTATTGTGATGGTATCGAATCAGGAGATAAGCATATCGTCCCTGCGCTACAAAACATGTACCGGTATTACTAAAATGTACTCAAGTACCTGAGGGAAAAGAACTCATTAGGAAGTTAGAGTTTAGTTTTGTTGCCACGTTGATTTTCAAGCTTTCACATAATTTAAAGGATGACTTTTAGTTGTAGGTTTTATTCTCTAATGTGAAGCTCTTTGTGCCCGCCTATGCACACAATATTCAGTCATTTTGAAAAGCTTGTACCACCAGCTTTGGTTAAATGTAATGATTTCAGATAAGTTAAATATTTACATGCTGATTTAAAAGTAAAAGTACTCATTCTGTCATTCTGGACAGCGGTCCCTTTTAGACTGTTGTGAAAAAGAAAATCCCCAAAAACGGAAGATAAAGACATAATAAAACCCCTTATTGATCCCGTCAGGTCAAAAATCTTTGGATCTCGGGGCGCCCTGATGGAAGCTGGTTTCCACTGATGCCCCCACGGGAAGAAAAGCTATTTGAACAGCACATGATGCTGAGATTAAGTCTAATAATCTCACGAAATGAATAACACAAGTCAGTAACATAATTGCGCCTATTTGACCAGAACAGATTTACAGTTTAATTCAACCACAAATGAAGCAGATGCTGTTTATCGCGTGTGGAAAATTACATCTTCAGTCTCGTAGTAAAACACAGAACATAGTGTATGTCCATGTTTACAAGTGAGTTTATACATAGGCTGCTGTAACTCTGTGCACTCCTAAAACTGTTTTTTAAATCAGTTTATTGTTAAATGAATTAAAAGGAATAAAACACACAAAACTTATTGAAAACATACCGCACCAGTAAATCAATGTTGGGCCCCCAATAAACATCTCTCTCTCACTTTAATTCGTGTCTAATCATGTCTACTATCCAATAAAGGCATGAAACACCTTCTTTCAGATGCTTCTCTACCACTTGAGAAAATTCTCCAAGCTCCTTCACAAAAGTTTAATTGGTTCCTGAGCAGAGAGGGGAGTCGAGGGGAGAGGCTGTATCCTGTGCTGAAGTGTGAGCTGTGTGATGAACACGAAAGGCAGGTCGGCCTATACAAGGTGAAACCAGAGGCAGGATGTACAGTACAGTGTTCCCTGCTCTGTTATCAGGCAGCTGAACTGCAGTGAACCGAACTCCAGCAGCTGTTAAACAGCCGACAAGCTCCCTACTGCAAAGCTGTTTGTTTGCTTGTTCGGCCTTTTAGGAAAAGATGCACTCTGTATCATTTCATGCCAACCACACAACCCCGCTAACACAGGCATACACACTACATGCATGCAATCGCTCACACACACACACACACACACACACACACACACACACACACACACGCTGCACAGATGGCCAAGAGATGGACACACGCAAACACAAACATGCTCACGCACACTCAGGAAACAAATGTGGGATTGGGACACGGCCGGATTTACCACCAGGGCTTCCTGAGTGGACACCCAGTGGGTCCTGGCGTTTCCCCAAAGAGAAAAAAAAGGTCTAAAAACATCCTGAGAAAGTGCAGCTACTGACAGGTGAGGGTACAAATGGCAACTCGGTAGCACAAAAAAACCCCATAATGTACATTTTAGTTCCTTATTACACAAAATCTTACAAGAGCTATGACTGATTTATTGATTAATATAGCTGCTATACAAAGAGCAGGTGTTTAACAGGCACATTTTACACAGGTCTGTTTTTCTCTGTACACCAGTGACAGTTACTGAATATTTATACTGTACATACATTTGGGTATTTATAGATTGTTTCACTTGCGTTTTTTTTCCTTTTTCACAAACAGTGGGAAACAATGACACTGAGCAGGGCTGCAACTGATGATTACTTTCTTTATCAATGAATCTGACTTTTTTTTTTCATTAATAATTAATAATAAGGTCACTTGAACTAACTGTTAATTTGTCTGATTTGTGACCGAGAGTGCAAGTAGGGTACATAGTTCTGTGTACATGTTAAATTTATCTTTTTGTCAAGACGGCTGTGCCTCATTTGAAAAAGAAAGATTGAAACTGAAAATGATCTCTACCCCCGGTTCACCTTTTCAGTGATGGAACTTGTCTGTCTGTTGCAGGCCTGTAAAAGCAAACATCCTGACTGATCTTTTGTTATTTTAAAATGTCTTCCTTTTTTCTTAAAATTTCTGGACGAATCTTTGCTTAGAAAGCGGCCAGTGTCTGCATTTCACACCCTGAAATCTTTCTGGCCTCTTTAATTTTGTGCCTTGGCTTTGTGCTCCAACGTTTGATCAGAGCTCTGTGCACAACATTGTGTTCGTGTATTTTTGTGGATCATTTTTATTGGGAACAAATTATTTCTTTTTCCTGGAAATGAGGTGATTTGTTATGGGTCCACTTTTTGCTGAGACCCCCGTTAACCCACCGACTGTGTGCACGTGTAACACTTGCATGCACACAGACTGTGTGCATGCAAGTGTCCATGGACACATGGACACACACGGATTTCTTCACTTTTAAAAAATGCAGTCAGGTTCATAAACATAAAAACTGGCATTCTTTCACAGACATACTCTTAGACACCCAGAGAAATGTACTGTGAGGACCCCCCACTGTGCTCCAACTAGAAAAATAAAACCATTGAGTCATTCCATATGCCTTGCCCTCTTAGGCTGCACATTTTACAAAGGTGTCAAATAGCTTGCATTACTTTGTTTTCCTGCTGCAAGAGCCAATGAACATTTAGTGCTGTCACAACAAAAAAACTGGAAGGATAAGTTTCATGGCTGAATGACCCACAAAATCTCAAACTCTCAAACATACCTGGTGAATGGTTTGAATATATCTCTGTTTTTAAGCCACACTTGCACCGTGACTACAGGAGACTGGGACTTTGTCTGATGCTTGGTCCAACAATTTGGTCCTGAGTGAGATCTCTGCAACTACAGCCATGAAATTTCATATGTACAATTATGTTCCCCAGAGGTTAAACCTTAGTGACTCTGGTGGTTACATTCAAATGTATGTAGCGTTACCAACGAGTCAAATGTTCCCTTGTCCAACACTTCACTTCATGACAGGAAACCTCTCGGCTAACATGCTTAATGTGCAAACGAAGCTTAAACATTAGAAAGCGTTAGCATGTTAGTGTGCTATTGTTAGCATTAAGCTTCAAGTACAGCTGAGCCCAAATACAACTTATGTCAAACCAGAAGCTAAATGGTGTGCAACTGAAAATAAGAGCTTGTAAATCTTTTAGAGGACTCCTCTGTTGCAGTTATTCATTTACAATAAAGAAAAATAACGCACGGATGTTTCAGCTAATGCCTTCCTCAGTGTGGTGAAGCACCGCTCGGACTAATGAAAGCTGTCCGACGGTGTAGAACTGAGCCTGACAAGCTGAGTCTGAAATGTCCTAAAATGGCCACCGTACATAAGATAAACCCCTTTTGATTTAGGTAACAACATGGATTTTTATCTGCCGCCTCCCCTCAGGCCAGACTTTACATTTTAGCTGCACTAGTAGCAAGAATCTGACAGTTGTTTCTTTATTTTTAGACTGAAATATCTCGACAACCTTTGTATGGCTTGCCCTGAAATTTTGTACAGATAACCACAGCCCCCAGAGGAAGAAAATCCTAAGGACGTTGGTGATCCCATGAGCCTTTTCCTCTAGCGCCAACATAAGGTTTAAATATTTGGTTCAGAATGAAAAGTCTCCAACACTGTGGGATGGATTCCCATAACATTTGGTACAGTCGTTCATGGTCCCCACAGCATGAATTGTTACAACTTTGCTGATCCCCTGATTTCCAGGGCCATCATCAGGGCAACATTTCAATTTGTCCGATACTTTGGTTTGGTTTTTGGTTTGGTTTTCAAATGCTGACATGCTAAGCTAAGATGCTAACATGCTGGTGTAAACATCATAAGCATCGTCATTGTGAGTGTGTTAGCATGGGGCTGCTGGAGTGTCTCGGGGCTTTTGTCTCGTTTCCTTATTTCTAAGAATTTGACTTTTTAAGATACACCCACAATGACATTCTCCTCTAATTAGACCAAGTTGCATTTTCATTTTCAGACAATAACATGTGACGTAACAAAGCTGCTCAGTACTCTGTTTTTATGTGAATGTGTAACTCTCTCCAGCTTTTATAGATCCATTCACCATCTTCTCAGCTACAGTGTATATTGAGAAAGTGAGGCCAGCTCAAATGAGCTCAAATGGTATATTTACAGGCACAGAACACCTTTACACAACACTGTTCAGTAGCCATTTGCTCGGTCACCTACACACTATTCATATAATAAACATTAACACAACCAGGATGGAAAAGTCAGGTTGACCTGACAGCAGTCTCTCAGTTTCCATCGTTCCAGATCTGTTTGTGGGTACATAAGAAAGACGGCCCGTGTTATCACAATATGTGAGACCTGCAAGCCTTTTCTCCACACCAAGCACAGGCTGACAGTCAATAGATGTCCATGTTTGAAACCTGAGTTGGGCTTTTTGCTCTGGACAATGCATGGAGTTTGGTTGCAAAGCAGTTATTAAGTGAGAGAGGCAGAACTATTTGAGTTAAGCTCTCTAAGGAGTTTCAGGCTGGGAATAAGGGATTTTTGGTCAAGCCCTTCAAAAAGAGAGGCACAAAAGGAGGAACAGTGTTCACCGATTTATAATGTGTTGTTATGAATGAAGGTGTATGAGCCGAAGCTGTGAAGAGGAGATCAAATTCTTATAGACCAAAAAGTATTTTAACATTGTTTTAAAGGGTTGTCACGCACAGGTAAAGGATTTTGTTGGGGGAACTGACACTTAGGTAAAGATGAAATCAAGTAGAGAAAATGTCACCTAATTTAAAAACTTTTCAGCAACTAGCTTGTTTTAAAGAACCCCACTTTTTCTCTCCGGATATAGAAACTGATGCCTAAACTCAGGGTACTGGTCGATTAAGTATCAGTTCCATACTAATGCTCTGTCTCGTTTTTTCTATTTGAATTTAAAATCCTGAACCCTCCATGTACAACTGATGTGATTATGTGAATAGTAACATGAGGCTGTTACTACTAGGGCTGCAATAAACAATTACTTTCTGTCAGTTATTTTCTCGATTAAATGATTAACGGTTTGGTCTTTAAAAACTCAGAAAATAACAAAGAAAATGCTCAAACTGATGTCTTCAAATCACTAAGGGTGAGTCAGATATGTTTGATTTTCTTATAATTTGGATTGACCAACCCTCTAAGCTTGATGACAGTGTATTTTTAAATAGGCAATAGGTTTTATGAGTGTAAGAAGAATTTTGTTATCAATTTTGAATCATGTAATCCTTCAACTTATCTGAAACAAATCAACAAACTTGTACACGTTTTTCTCTGGACAACATGTGAAGATGGTCAGTGTTTACTCGAGAGATGTCCCCGATACGGGCATATTTTGATGGATTGATATCAGCCACAATAAAGCCGATGAAAATCCGTTCCTTTCTTCGCTGTGTTTTGTCCACCTCAGCCTGCTTGAGTTGCAGCACTGCTCTCCTTCACGACGGCTTACAGTGTGAGCATTTCTCCCGTATATATCAGTGTGTTCATCTCTTATCAATAATTCAAGTTGATCAACTTAGTATTAAACCTGGACCTCCAGTATGTGGTTTAAGAAGCTTGTGAGAAAAAAAGAGGTGCCAAATTTCGTAGATTGCAGCTGTTATTTCAGTGTCAGACACTTATTTAAATCAACATTTAGGTATGTGTAAGTATTGGATCAGAGCTGGTATAACAACTTGTATAGTTTACTCCTTTACAACTGAATGGTGTATTACTTCAAACAAAGGTGTCATATCACAAAGTGCAATCATGCTGCCCAACAAACAACTGCATGTATGCATACTCACCCTCACTCACTCACTCATGCATATTCACATTTACCTGCACAGAAACACGCTCAGAAATACAAACGCTCACCTGTCTGTATGATACCATGTGATGCTGAAGGGAGGTGTTAATCTTTAGTATTTGCAGCGACAACTGGGCTGACTCATTCCAGCAGGTGACTGTTGTGCTGCTGTACAGCCCCTCGGAGAGCTTTCAGACTCAGGTAGAGACATTCCTGCAACCGGTCCAGCGTTTCTTTTTACAAAAAGGTAGGAATTGATCTGTGAAATCTGTTGATTCTGTTACACTTATGAAGATCCGAAATCGCAATGTCAGACTGTTGAATTCAATGTCAAATCTGGAGATTACTTAAAAAGGGATATGAAATCTGAATACACCAGGGAGGGTTTGTGTACATGTATATGTTATGAATTGTTTATGACATGGTGGTCTTATACAAGCATTTAGATACTAAAAACATGCTTATTTTACTTTTTACTCAGAATAAATGCTCTGGAAAATATTAATTGTATGTTGTTAAAAAGACTTAAAAGTACTACACTGGCTAATGAATAATGAACTTCCTTGGCCACTTAACCAAATGCATAATGTATATTCCTCATGAGAAAGTAAGTAAAGGTTGCGACAGCGGAACAATCAGTAATCTGAGCTGCGGTATTAAGAGCAGTAACACAATGCCTGAATGGCTAAAAAACAAAACAAGACATGGTCAAGGTGATGAGTAATGTTTGTGATCATGTTTCAATAGGAAATCTGATCAAATCCAGAGTCATGAGAAAGAAAAAGGTTAATATTGCATGTATTAAAAAAAGTACATTAAAAAAAAGTAGAGGAGTGTTGTCTAAAGAAGAACAAGATGTGAATGTGTGAGGCGGCATCACTGCTGTCACAACAGGACTGACTCTGTTTCATAAATATGAGACTATTGAGCTTTTAAACAATGGATCGTGCAAGACTTGTAATTCTGGAGGCCATGTTGGTCTTCAAGAGAAATCACACAGTAGTACTCACAAAGGAAAATCAAAAACTGACTGCTGACATGACACAGTTATAGACCAACAAATGACTGATTTAAATTCAGTGGCGCAGGTCTAAAATTAAACATAAGCCCTAAACAGACGATGACGGACACTCACACAGGAATAGACACTGAATCCATAGTAGAAATCAACTAATTAACTAAGTAACTTTAACTGAGGTTAAATCCTGCGTCTCTTTTCAATTGCTTCCTCTTTAAAAGCAACGTTAAGCTATTTCTGATGAAGCAAAACAAAACCAAACACGTGCTCTGCTCCACTTGGCACTTTGAAGCTTGGATAAACTATTAACCTTCAGAAACAGACGGCTTCCAGTGCAGATCAATGTCAACAGATTTGACACTTGTTTCCAGAAAGACTTCTGAAACAAGTGGAGCGATCTCACCAGCACTGCCAAACGGTTCATTTGACAAGCGAGGGAGAAGCTAAGTGACTTGTTAAAGATGGAAATATTTTGCAGCGTTGAGGTTTTGAAGGTCATTAGAGGTGGCAGAAACCCCCCGAGGCAAAGCGAAGACTAGCCACCCGTGTACACAGTTCTGTTCCAGTGAACCACAGATGGGTGGCACAATGTCATTTGCAGTAAGTGAGCATGTAATGGAGTTGTAAGTGCCCCGAGCAGGAGAGGAAACAAGCCAATTGCCTAAGTTGTTTCCAGAGTTCATCCCTCGATTCCTATTGTCAGCAGTGGATGACGGGCCTTTAGTCTAACTTTAGAATACAAAAGGACGCTGTTAGAAAATGTTATTGTGAAAAACAATGATTCAAACCTCAAAAATATAAAGTATCATAGCTTTGTTCATGGAAAGTACAGTGGAAACTTTATGCCAAAGGTCAGGATGTGTTTTGGTTGTAAGTGGTTGTTCTGTGTGAAGTCTTGTTTTGTACACAGAGCTGCTTGTTTCAGGTCATGGGCAGAGGGAATGTGGAGAAAACAGCTCAACCTAGTGGGTCAACACAACGCAGGGAACTATCAGGGCCGTCTGAAACACACGATACAGTAAAAATGCAAAAAACTTAATTAGCAGAGCTTTTTAATGCTCAGGATATTTTGCATTTAGCATGATGATTGTCAATTTCCACATATTACAGTAGTATGCAATATATTAAGTAGACTGCAAGTGGTGGAAATTCTTCCTCAGAATCTTGAACCATTTAAAAAGCATTCAGTGTTGATTAAAAAGTCTTTTCATGGCCCGATACTCCAGATGCTATTACGGCCAAAATCACTCCAACAACAGTTACATCACGTTAAAAAATGTAGAATTAATAGTGGATTAATTGTGTCTTTTGAGGTTGGATTTATTAGCCGACCACATGAAACAAGATGGGAGTATCTTAATTCAACTTTTATGCCTGTGTTAAGATACTCGACGGGCTCAGACTTTCTTTCTTTATTCATTTATTTCAATTTCTTTGTTTGAGGTCTACATGGCCTGCCTGATTCATCTTCATTATGCCTATTAGCCCCAACTCTACAGTGCAGGAAGATAAAATGACAGCCCTTAGCACAGCAGAACTACTGTATGAACAGTAGCTCCATCACTGTGAAATATGATACTTTTATACTTATTTATACTTAATTTTGCATTTTATTTTAGTACAGTGAAAGTAAAATATATCGATTAGCAATTCAATGATCTACGAAATCACTATCTTCATATTTTATGTATTGGGCCTTAAGAAATTAGTAAATAGGGCTGCAACTAACTAACTAAGCCATGTTTAGTGGCTCTGTGAGGCTGTACTTAGCCTAACGTCAGCATGCTAACATGCTCACGATGACAGTGCTAACAGTCTGATGTATAGCAAGTAAAGTTTACCATGTTCACCATCTTAGTTTAGTGTGTTAGCATGCTAACATTTGCTAATTAGCTCTAACACAAAGCACAGCTGAGGCTGATGGGAATGTCATTAGTTTTGCAGGTATTTGGTTGTTAACCAAAGTATTGGACAAATCAACATTTTGACCTGATGATGGCGCTAGATGAAAGGTTACGGGATTATTACAATTCATCCCAATGGGAACATAAATGTGTGTGCCAAATTTCATGACAGTCCATCCAAAGGTTGTAAAGATATTTCACTCAAAACCATTAATGTCAACCTCATGGTGGTGCCTGAGGAAAAGTCAGGGGATCACCAAAGTCGTTAGGATTCATCTTCTGAGGACCATGAACGTGTGTTCAAAATAGTATGGCAGTCCATCCTGTACAGGTTGAGATACTTCCGTCTGGACCAGAGTGGTGCACCAACCAGCAGACCTGGAACTGCCATCCCTAGAGCCACAAATGAATTAAACGATTGATCTATAATGAAAAGAGTTGCCAAATCATTTTATGTCGATCGACTAACCATTGCAGCTCTAGTTCTAAAATAACTGCGGCTGAAATTTACACAACCATTCAAAGCAGCAAGATAAAGTAATTTTGACACACCTGTATAGTAATACTGAGGAAGTATAACTGCAAAAAGTCTGCAAAAAAGTATTTTTATTCTTCTAAAAAATGATATCTGTCTGGCAGATAGAGGTTTGATGTCAGACTGATAACCTATGAATGCAACAGTCACTCAGCGTCTCTCAGTTTTCCAGTAGGATGCTGCGTTTTTCTCCTTTCGCCCATATCAGGGTATTTAGGGAGGGATTATGGGAAGCTAATAGGACGTTATTTCTATGACCTCATGGAGTGAGCTCCATAGTCTGGCAGTGGTGATGTTCGCTGTAGCCAGGAGAAAGTGGAGTCTGTGACTGGAGCCCAGTTCACTCAGTCAGATAGCGGTGATTCAAACCCCATTTGTTTTGGGCGTAGAGGATGCTCTCAGTGGTTTGGCTGTGATTGATCCTTCCTCTGCCCGTGATCGCACCATGACACTATTCCAGTTTCCACATTCATTTTTCCCCTACTAACTTAGACCCGTTCAGTCCTGTGGCGCTTCCTTTATTGGCCCTCTGACAGTTCTTTGACCTCCACCCAGAAAAAAAAAAAAAGAGGTCTTGGGCCATTGCTTTGGACAACAGCAAACCTTTGCATGGAAACATTACTGTATGTTTACAGAGAGTTTAACGTTACTGGGGCAAAAGACATCCTACTGTGGCACAACAACTGACCTCTCATCACTAAACAGATTGTTTAAGTAGAATTGTGTCAAAATGTCTTCTGTACCTGCACCGTTTGATGCATTTACAGAATTTTAACTGTTTTAATCAGCAAATGCTTACGTCCTACACTGATAAAACAGTAGAAAATTGACTTTTAATGTGCTTATTCCACTGTGGCCTCTGCCCAAAAGGAATTTTGTCAAATCCATCAGCAGAGATGCATTAAACGTAGAGTGGAGATATTTCTAAAACTGCTAGCGATCAGTGGAGTACAGGTGTGAGTGGCACCTTAGGTGTCCTTGGTTTAAAGAAAATCAGTGACATAAAGTGGCACATCAGCAGCAGAAGAAAAGCATCAGCCCAAACAAGGACTGTTGCAATGGGTTTTGTATCTCCAGGCAACTGCCCCATTATGAGTAAATGTATTGACACAGTACAAAGAGGCAGGAAAAAGAAAATCATACATGGTAAACATTCCCAGATTGCTATCTTAACAATAGACCTCCAGAGCAATCACAGTACAGACGAAAAAACTAAATGGGAGACAAAATATGAAAGAAAACATGTGAATGAAATTAAAAGTATAACCCATAACAGAAAAAACAAACCAGCAACACAGTATACTCTTTTTCCCTTGTCAGTGACTGTTCTTGTCAACAAAGTGCTGCTCATTATGTATTTATATTTGATGCTACAGGAAGGAGAGCAAGAGGTTGGAGATTTCCAGTGATCAGCCAATGTTTTTGATACATGGAAGACTCTGCTGTTAATTGTTTCCTCCAACAATAGCGGCTGGAAAAAAAAAGTCGGAAAATGGGCAAGACTGGTTTAGGTGAATGGCTGTTTTTTGTATGAGAGCAACAGGGAAAGCCCTTTGGGAGTATTCTGAATGATCTATGCAGAAGTTGCAGCATCAAAACATTCTGCAATTAAACAGATTTTTGTTTACTGTATTTATATTTTCACGTATATCAAGATTTGTATAAATTCTACTGCTCGTTTTAGTTGCAGATTTCCTTTTCCAACTGTGGAAACACATGCACTCAATTGTTAATCAGCAGTAGAGTCAATGAAATAGAGCTGTAACTCACAAACTGGCTGTAGTCAATACATGTCCTATTCTGTGACTTTGTGTCTTTACAATGTTACAGAACATATGCAATCTTAGGCTTCATTTTGCTTTAAGAGGGATATGGAACCAAAAAAATAATAAAATGTGTATTTCCACAATACTCTTCTTAACTGGTACAGAAACTTACATATGGCCACGACAAAATCTGGATTTCTGTGTCAGATTTGTGTATTTGTGTTGAAAATGTGGACTCCTACATCATCATGTGGGTCAGAGATCAGACAGCTTTCAGTAGCTGTTTGGTCTCGTTTGCAGAGTCGTCTGTCAGCTCCTGCTGTCATGACCTGCATTACTCTAATGACCTTCTCTCAGTGTTTTGGGTCAGCTGAACTACAAAACAACTGCAAAGCTCTTAGTCCAAATTGACACGTTAGACAGTTGCAGATTTGGGACTCCGATCAGGGATTGATTTACACCTGGGTTGCAAGGTAAATGCAGGATGGATACCGACTCAGTAATTTGGGACCTAAGTTTAGAAACTACATCTGGCCTTCCAAACCTAAATCTCTGAACTAAAATATCCTGTTACTAAACAAAACAATGTGAGTGTTGTTTGAGTATTTTCTGGTCACATGTCCTCTTGTTATCAAACTATACGGTGAGGTAATTTTTTTGTCGTTACCATGTGTAGAACTGAAAGATTTCCAACTATGGCACCCTCCAGTGGGAGTATCAAAAAAGACCTTGTAGCAGACAGTAATGCTGTCTATGAACACATAAAATCCTACACAGTGGCTTTAAAGTAAAGGCTCAAAGTCAACGTGTTGATAATGCCTGATATTTACTAAGTGACGCTGATGAATAAAATTGCTAAACGTTCTTTGCTATCTTCCCTACAGACTCTTGAAGATGCATAAACAATATACATCAGTGAGCCCCACCGATGACATCAGTGTGAAGACTGAGAATGGACCTCAACCAAAGAAATACCGCTATGTACGCAAAGAAGGCAACTGTAACGTTGTGTTCCGCCATGTTCCCGAGGAGTGGCTGCTGTTTGTGACCGACATCTTCACCACCTTGGTGGAGATCAGATGGAGGGTGATGTTCCTGATCTTTGCCCTGTCTTACATCCTGTCCTGGCTCTTCTTCGGCATCCTCTACTGGGTCATCGCTCTCACTCACGGTGACGTCAAAGAAAACACAAATGATCCCTGTGTGTACGAGGTGCGCAGCTTCACAGCTGCTTTCCTCTTCTCGCTTGAAACTCAAACCACCATTGGCTACGGTTTCAGAGGAATGTCAGAGAACTGCATGATTGCCATTATCATCGTCACTGTACAAGATGTCATCAGCTGCTTCATTGACACATTTGTCATTGGAATTGTTGTCGCCAAAATGGCCTCAGCCAGAAAGAGGGCGCAGACGGTGGGCTTCAGCAACTGCGCTGTCATCAATCTTCGTGATGGTTACTTGTGTCTTTCCTGGAGAGTCGGGGACTTCCGCAGGCACCACCTGGTGGAGGGGATGGCTCGCGCTCAGATCGTCCGCTCCACAGTGCATGCCACAGGGAAAATGGATGTGACCTACGAAGATCTGGTCATCCAGCAGAGGGACATCATCCTGGTCACACCTACCACCATCTTCCACAGGATCGAACCCGGCAGCCCTCTGTACAAGATGAGTTTGGTAGATCTGCGGAAAGCAGACTTTGAGCTTGTGGTATCTTTTACCTACACGGACGACTCCACAGGTATGCTGCATCAGACCCGAACCTCGTACACTCCAGCTGAAATCCTTTGGGGTCAGCTGTTCCAGGAGATGATCAGGGTCAGCAGGAAGCACTACAGGGTGGACTACATCTTGTTCAATCACACCGCAAAGGTTCTTGTGCCTGAGGTCAGCGCTGAGGAGTACGAACACAAGAAGCAGCTGCGGCCCTCTCCCCGACATTCCCCACGTCATTCACCTAGATCCTCCCCACGCCCTTCTCCAAGGTCACAGCGGCAAAATCATCACGAAAAACTACTGAAACCCCCAACAGTAACTGTGGAACTTGTGAATGATAGTCACCTTGAATCAAATGTTTCAACATCTCAAGCAGACAATCAACATCAAGACACTTTGACTCTGCCAAATGACCTCTCAAGCCAAGAAATATAAAAAGCAGAGCTGCAGAGCCTTGATGTTTCAGGTGGACAACCATTGTGGTAATTGTCCATTTCTTCAGAGAAACCACTGCTAAAGAGGAATACAGAGGATGCTACTGAATCCCATTGACTGAAAGAATGTTGAAAGTTCTCGCGTCTTTTTTAGCATGTGGCGCTTGTTTAAAATGACGCTCCAGCAAAAACCTGTCTTGAGTATCAAAGCCTCAACCCTTGTAGGCTAGAAAGATGGCGCCCATTCATTCCAATGAACGTTGCTCATCCAGCACATAGGCTATCTATGGGGGAAATGCATTTGAGCTGTAGTACTACAATTGACCACTGGGACAAATTGGCAGCAAGGCTGACTCACCACGCCTTAACCAGCTCTATTAAGACATCCCACCTGCTACTCTTTCATTGGTCAGGAGAACTTTGTATATTGAGAGAGTAACTGTCAAGTGACGTGTCTAAGACCCAAACTATAAACTATGTGAGGATATGAGATAGAACAAGTGCATTTAGCAATATTTTGGAGAAAACATGAACGTTACAAATATACTAAGCAGAGGAGACGTGTAATTATGCTGCAGGAGTGGTTTGGGAAGTTTATATGGATGTTTTTACACCTTTTTTCTTTTGTTAAACCTGGTCACTATTAGAATTCACTGTTACATGGTTTAAGCTGACCACGGCTGCTGTGCTCTTCGAGTGATTAAACTACAAACAGCCACCTTTCAAGCCTACAGGTAGTCAGGATTTGATACACAAATTATAAATACTTGGTTGAGTTTCACTTTAAACATTTAAAAGCAACAACATAGAAAGAATACAAAACCTATAATGTACAGAGGCTTATTATTTGAAATATAGATACGTTTTAATAAAGTCTTATAGGGTTATTGTAATATTCAGATTAAGGTTATTGTAGACTTAAAAAAACAATGAAAGACTAGATGCATTTAATTTATATGGACCTTGTGGTGAGATTGTTTTGTCAACTGCTGTTTTCAAGGTCAAGAATGAACTTTCAATTTCATCCTATAAGCCAACATGCATGAAAAGTCCTTAAAATGCTCAGAAAAATGGAAATTTGAACATCTACAATTCCGAAACAACTGGGCAATCAGCTGAGGAAGATCATGTGATACAACTGGAAGCTCCAGAACAGCTACTAAATGGACCTTGTGGTGAGATTGTGTGTAAAAAACAATGATGTAAAAAGAAAATAGAATAAGACCAAAACTTGTGTGTGTATGTTAGTTATGTAACACCACATTTGATCCTTCATGTATTCTTCAACCTTCATGTTATGACTTTGACTCACTATCGGGACATATTCTTTAGTCACAGGGGTGACTACAGGAATGTCCCTTATTATGAGTAAAGTCGTCAGAGTTTATGGAACACATGTAAAATGTTAAGTTTTCTTTATGTTTGTGGTGGTGGAATCCCATTTGTTTTACCTGGAAGTCAAGCTATTCAAAACTGGTTCATCAAACCTTCTCTTGTCTTATCTTGTTTTAGATTTTTGTAAATGACAAATAATATTTAACATCCCTGAATATTTTATGAACATGAAGAATATGAGGATCTGTTCTAACAGACTGACCAAATGTATTTCTAATTTTGTTGATATAAGTAGATTTGATAAAATATTCAAACATTATCGCCTATAGGACAATACCAGTGTCAACAATTTCAATAAAGTGATGTTTAAATGTCTGGTTTGTGTCTTCACCTCCTGTAATAATCATGTATCTGTGTCAGATGGATCATGGTTCTTGTCGAAGAACAAAAGCTCTGATCGGAGAAGGTCACTTTGATGTCAAGTAACCAGACAGACAAAAGTAACCAGATGCTGCTTCATAACGTGCTGCTTTGATTTGCATCACTGTGTAATCCTATTAAAAACATGTATTCTTTATCATCTATCCAAAATAGATCAATCCAAAGCTCATGATGCTGTTCAGGCACAGCGATCATGACAGTGTTGATTTACTGTGATGCCCTTATTTCTATCGGACCCAGCACACAGTCGCGCCAAACTTGCCCATGAGCATCCACGACCTTGTGCCAGTATATCAAGGCAAGGTAAGAGGTGCTTTATACCTTGAGGAACGTGCCCTTCACCTGCAGCTCACAGAAGGCGTGTCTTATTTTACCATTACTATATCATTCAAAACGGATCTGCTGACCAAATAGTGCCAAATATATATCCATCTTTTGTTGTGTAGAACCATTTTCATCAGATAAAATGAGACTTTATTGATCCCCAGGGGAGAAATTCACGTTACAACAGCACAAAACAGATAAAGAACTATTTAAATGGAATAAATAAAATTAATACAAAGAAATCCAAGAAATTAGAGAGATGCAATTAAAAAGCAACAGTATATATATATTATACTGGTATACTGTACATTATACTTACTTACTTACTTACTTAGTACATACATACCTAGTCTAAGGTATATATAGACTAGGTACATTAATTTTGCAAGTATTTTTGCGAAAGAAATCCAGCAGTACAACTCTGGCAGCCATGATGTGTGTACTATACATAATAAAAGGTAAGAGAAAGGTATTGAACAGCAGCACCAGTAATGAAGCTCCACTACTTCTTTGACAAATGCATTGCTTTTCCTACAGTATACAGTAGCTGCATCATATAAAAGCCTAAACCCTGCAGGTTCACCGGTGGACAACTTTTAATGTGAAGCGACAGCAGGAAATGCATCATCAGCAACTTAACACAGCTCAAACACAGCTTCCACTACGGCTGTAGGAAGAGATGAGTAAACAGTAACAAGGTTGATACCTGAAAGTAGAGCTGACCACAGCAGCACTTTTAAAAACACTGCTTCCTCTCTAGTCACCAGCAAAACAAAAAAAAGACCAAGTTGTAATAAACCAAAAGTTCTATTGAAAACTTCCACTCCAATAACAACAAGTCACAGGGCTGAATCAGGCTTGGCCTATTTAAAATTCTCCACTGAAATCTGAGTCATCATCTGACAAAAATACTACAAATGGGATGATTATTATTATTGATTTTTTAGGGGGGGAAAAATGTTTCTGGGTCAGAAGGGGAAGAAATAAATATGTTTAGGGTGAGAGGATGCAGCCATAGCCAAACAAATAGTCCTAAGAAGCTTCCACGTCAGCTAATCGACTACTAAATTCACCAGCTGACCCACTGACCAGTCTCATTTTCAGCATCTAGTTATAGATTTTCCAGAAAGGCCAAAAGACCCGACCCCCAGAGAGTTGGAGCGTTTGTGAAATCTATGCGATACTGAAAAGGCCAGTAACCAAAATAATGTCAAACTTTCAGCGTATCAGGAAAAATATATTTCACCCCGATTCCTTCATGCTGGCACCGACCAGCTTTTGGCCACAGCTGCTTTTAAACAAAGCCTGACTTCACGTTTGGAAGCTGGTCTGGAATTGAAGCAAAGCTTGTTTTGAGACAAACAGTCAGTTAAATATGAGGCTACAGCCAGCAGCCGGTTAGCTTAGCTTAGCACAAAGACTGGAAAAAGCTAGCCTGGCTATTATATATTATTATATACTATTATATCTTGTTTGTTTAATCCGTACAAAAACCGAAGCGTAAAAACAATTCTTCATTGTTTTACAGGGAGTTATATGCTGGACTATTTCTGGTCCAGGCAACCAGGAAGTTACTGTGCCTGCTCAGAGCCAAGGCATAGCGAATAGGAGTATTTCCCAAAATGTATATCTACTGCTTTAAGGGCCGGAGGTGAAGCCCACATCAGGTATGGGGGGACAATGTGACCAGAGCCAGTACAGTCACTTTAATTCTGTCGACTTTACTGTCAGTACCAGCCTGTTGCATAAGTTTGTCAATCGTCAAGCTTTTCAAGCTTCTGCAAAGCTCTTATGGGCCTTTAGAAGCAAAGACAAACATTTCAGTCAGACAACACACGTTTGAAATGTGTATTACAGCAGCAGAACATAGTTAGAGTTTGGCGTCTAGGCTCCGAAAATCTGCGAAAATCTTAAACCCCCTAGCTGAAGCCTGCAGGTGGATGCTGGGGTGAAAGAACAGGCAGCAGTACTGATGCAGGGCAGCAGTGGCATTGACAGGCAGAGGGAGAGATGGGACATTTTGTGCAGCTTAAATAGAGCGCCAGACTGGGAGGGTGTGTTTGGTAGATGGTTGAGGAGACTGAGGTCTGTCACGTGTATAGCAGTGTAGCTCGAGTTGACAGCTTGAACTAGCTCGCAGGCGTCGCTCCATTACTGGTTGTTAAGGCTGGAGGACTTGTTGTCTAAAATAGATGATGCACAGTCTGAGAAGTGAGTTTTGAAAAACAGAAACCTCAGCAACCAGTCATTCATTCATTAGTCTAACAGCCTAATAATAGGCTCATTTGAGCAAAAATGTAGAAAAATATTTCCTATTGCATCGTAAAAATGATGATCTTTACCGTTATTAACATCAATATTCTACCATGTTTACACAGTTCATCTTGATCCTCCAGATGCTGTTGCTGCAGTGACATATGTTGCGTGAAAAGTTCAGATTCAGTGTCTATCTCCTCCTCCTCCTCCTCCTCCTCCTCCTCCTCCTCCTCCTCCTCCTCCTGTGTCTTGTGCTGCTGTCTGCTGCTTGCTCACATTACAGAGCTGTGTGTGTGGGAGGCAATCACTGGTTAATTCCAGTCTCCAGCTCTCCACCTTGTGGTCCACACACAGCACTGGCTACTGCATGCATCGCTCTCTTTATTGCTGGAAATTGGGCATGGAAAGCAAACACACATACACACATACACAACGTGCACAGTTCACTGACACAGGTGGTTTGGGCTAAATATATGTGCTGCTATAAATAACCAGAACTAAAAATAAGACTTACAGGGAAAAACGAGCTGTTCAAAAGCCTTTTTGAAAAACATGTAGTTGTGGGTTAATGTTTATCATGAATTAGTAAGCAGGAAGAATGGTTTAGTCAATGGCTTTAAGACAACACGGCTACAGCCTGACCTAAAATTATAGGGCAACAGATGCATAGTCTAAACATCCGAAGCAACTTGATAGCTCAGTGGAGAAAGACCGTCATATCATAATACAGGCATGTAGGCCTTTATTGAGTGAGTCATTCTTTCCGACAGAACACATTTTCCATACCCACATTAAAAAATAAGATCTATAAAAACAACGATATCACAAAAATAAGAGTGATAGGCAGTCGGGTTGCACACTGCCAGCAGCAGGTGGTAACAAGCGCAGAGGTCACATTTATTTTTTGGAGGTTTTTTATGCCTCTGCAGAGACAAGGTCAATTATTGTCTTGACATTGATCACTGGAAAGAAGGATTTAAAAAAAAAAAAAAAAAATTAACTTTTTATTAAACTTTGTCTCACCCATGTTTAAAGTTGTAGCTTATCTGTTTTCTTATAGCAAAACTTTCTGGTTATTTGAACTTTTTTTGCAGAGTTGGACCTAAACTTATACATTATGTAACATGTACGTTTGTTATAAATCTATTAAGTCATAACCTGATTTAAGTCCTCAAGGAAAAAGGTGAAATTTATGCTTTTCTGATATTTATTTTTGTTTATATTTCTGTTTTTTTAACTCCATGACCTCCCATCTTAATTGAACCCCTGTTTGAGATGTAGTGTAATCGGTCAATTAGCGTCAATTTGCTCTCTGCTTTCACGTTGTGTTGTGTACACATCAGTCGTATTGATCAAACACACATAAATACACAAAAACAGAGTGTTGCGCCTGTTTGACAGTGTGCGCTCCCCTCCTCTGTCCATTGGCCGGGCGGTGAGCGGGGGGCGGGCCGTCCCGGTGCGTTCCATTTAAAATGCTGTGGGGGAACTCATCGCGAGGCACATTATCGAGACCGGTCCTCCAGAGATGTGAGGGAAGTTTCACACTTGAATCTTGTTCGTCCAAAACAAATTACAAGCGCGCGGAAACGACGCCGAGGATAGCGAAGGCCAAAAAACGTCTGGATTATATTTCAGCAAGCTGAATCCAACCGGCCCACAAATGAGCAACAGGTAGAGGAAGCATGAGTTCAAACTATTGCTTTTATAAAACTAGTCCTCTTGCGCTTTACCATGAGATGTGATGCCCTTAATAATTGCTTTACGCGTGTCAGAACTGTTATCTTTTGCCAAACAGCTGCTCATATTAAGTTGTGATGGTTTACTTTATTCTCCGTGACGCGCCGACTTCCTGGCTTTTACGCACGAGTCCTGTTACCACAACTGTCGTAAGACCCGCCAAAGATTTCACTCTATCCGTTCATATTTCGTGTCGCGTGTTGTTTTAAGATTTTAAGATATGTCCCTAATTTTATGTCGGACGGAGTTGGAAATGAAACGTGCATGTGTCTCTCAGTCTGAGGGGTGTGTGTGGATGATTGCATCAGAAGTCAGCTCCTTTTTTTCCCCCGCACCTGTTAACATTTGTCGCTGGCATTTGGTGCATTCTGAGAGCAGCTCTGTCTGTCTCCTAACAGCCAGATACTGTTTAATAACAGGCTACTGCTTAAAAACACAAGACTATATAAGTCTAATGATTATATCATAATAATAACAACAACAAGTGTAATTATTATTATTGTGCTATGTATTTAGGGAACGCCACTCTTAGTTTTTCTCTCAGAGTACTGCTTTTTTGAAGTATAGACATGGCTGCCTATAATTAATCTTAGGAAAAGGAAGAAAACCTGCTGTTTATTGTAATGTTTACATATCAGCCATCATCTGAGAAAAGTTTACACATTGATTAGCAATACAGCATCCTCCGTAATTAGGGTCAACAGTGCATGTAAAGTAGATGCTACTTGGATATGCTTGTATAATTGTTTTGAAACTTAATACAAATATGCAATTCTATGTCAAAACCTGGCAGACATATTGCATCAGCCAGTTTTACTATTTGAATGTTTGAAACTACAGTATGACTCAGCGACTTGCAGCTGTGGTCACATCACAGTGCAGGACTGAATAATTTTCACTACAAGATTCCACATTCTTAACTCTCATGCCACAGAGAGAAATCCATCCTAACAAAACACACACACACAAAAAAAAAAAAAACGAGAATACAGTGAGACTGCAGCAGGTCGATTTAGAGTTTGTTGCTAGGACAGCCAAAACTAATGAGTAGTGTTTTAGTTGCGCCAGGAGGAGAATTCTCTCAGGACAGCCATTATAACAGCAGAGACAAGAAATCCCTGAGGGCTCTCTGAGAGTCAACAAGCTGTGCATCTCTTCTGCACAGCCAAAGACAAAGCTCACACGTTCCCTTAAAGCTTCTTTAAAATAACAGTACACTAAACCTATGAGGCTCATGTGATGTCATTTATAAAGTGTTGTAGCAGATCACTGATGAACTGCTTCATAAAAGCTAAAAATGCTACCTATGATGACAACAGAACTGCTTCAAAATTAAGCTGTACATGTAAAAAAAATCTCCCATCTTTCTTGATTTTGAGAAGGCATTACATGTGAAAATGTGCATTAATAATGCACCACTGAGCAATAAGACAGAAGTTTGCAAGGAATGTGATAAACAATCCAGCTTGAAATCCAGACTGGATGTTGTTTTGGTTAAATTTATTAACTTGCGGTGCATTTTCAGTTTTTTGCAGTATATTTTTCAAAAAGTTGGCACTAAAAAAAATAATCTGCATAACTAAGCTTTCTCAGTTAAAGTTTTTAACTTGATCCCTCAGTAGTGCAAAACCATCAGTTCATGGGATCCTGTAGAAATGCTGTAACCCACAATGCAGCAAGAAATGATCAAGTCAGTGCAGGGCAGCCAAGAAAAACAAGTCGACTTTGTAAATGACCAATAACGGGACCTGCGTGCAATTACAGGGTGGCCTCTCTCAGTGAACGTTGAAATGTTAGATCAGGGTTAAATAACACTGTTGTCGTTTGTCATAACTGGATGAAATATTGTTGGCACAGGCAGACAAGCTTTGTTGACCCTGGGTATAAAGTTTTTGATGTTTTTTCTCAGGCTGCACACATGTCTGACTCGATAGAGTTATTAGTTCTGACATACTACTTTTTTTGTCATTAAATTGCCTGAGCATGATTTTATAAAAGTTTATCTGATCTATCTGGAACTGGATTGACTAACAGATGTCTTCTGTCTCCGTTTTCTTGTAGCAGATGAACTTGATGAGGTCCAGTCATTTGATGAAAGAGGAGTGACCACTTCACCCTCCTCTTGTTGCACTCCATCTAGGGGCCAGTGAGGCTGAAGAGTCCCTTCAGCCCGCCTCCTTTTGTCACCATTTCCTCTCTGAGTTGGTCCCCCAAAAGTGTTTCAAAACTGTTTCTCCAACGGTTTTTCCAGAAACTCAGACTGTTTTCCAAAGCAGAAGCAGCACAGCCCTCCCAGACTGAGGTGATGGGAAGCGTGCGAGCCAGCCGCTACAGCATTGTGTCATCAGAGGAGGACGGCATGAAGCTTGCCACTATGGCAGTACCCAATGGCTACGGGAACGGCAAGGGCAAGGTGCACACGAGGCACCAGCCGCAAAGCAGATTTGTAAAGAAAGACGGTCACTGCAATGTTCAGTTCATCAACGTGAGCGAGAAAGGTCAGCGGTACTTGGCTGACATCTTCACTACGTGCGTGGACATCCGCTGGAGGTGGATGTTCATCATCTTCTGCCTCGCCTTTCTCCTGTCATGGCTGTTCTTCGGCTGCGTCTTCTGGCTGGTGGCCATCTTCCACGGGGACTTAGAAAATGACGCCCAGAAGTGCGTCTCCAACGTGAGCAGCTTCACCGCTGCCTTCCTGTTCTCCATTGAGACTCAAACTACTATTGGCTACGGCTACAGATACGTGACAGACGAGTGCCCTGTCGCTGTCTTCATGGTGGTTTTCCAAAGCATCGTGGGCTGCATTATTGATGCCTTCATCATTGGCGCTGTCATGGCAAAAATGGCAAAGCCCAAGAAGAGGAATGAAACATTGGTTTTTAGCCACAACGCCACAGTGGCAATGAGGGACAACAAGCTCTGCCTGATGTGGCGTGTGGGCAACTTAAGGAAGAGCCACCTGGTTGAGGCGCATGTGAGGGCGCAACTTCTGAAATCCCGGACAACAGCAGAGGGGGAGTACATCCCCCTCGACCAGATGGACATAGATGTGGGCTTTGACAGTGGAGTCGACCGCATCTTCCTGGTCTCCCCCATCACCATCGTCCACGAGATCGATGAGGACAGCCCCTTCTACGACATGAGCAAACAGGACCTGGAGAACTCAGAGTTTGAAATCGTGGTCATCCTGGAGGGCATGGTTGAGGCAACCGCAATGACCACGCAATGCCGCAGCTCCTACGTTGCCAGCGAGATCCTCTGGGGCCACCGGTTTGAGCCAGTTCTCTTCGAGGAGAAGAACTACTACAAGGTGGACTATTCCCGCTTCCATAAGACATACGAGGTGCCGAGCACCCCTCTGTGCAGTGCCAGAGACCTTGCAGAGAAAAAATACATTCTCTCAAACTCCAACTCCTTCTGCTACGAAAATGAGATGGCGCTGGAGAACAAAGAGGACACAGATGAGGGGAACGGGGGCAGCGTTGGGCCCGACGGCACCCAGACGGACAACATCTCAGAGACTGAACACAGCCAAGCCACAGTGCCGCTAGAGCCCCGGCCTCTGAGACGAGAATCAGAAATATGACTGTTCAGACATCAGACCTCAGATAAGAGATTTTCTAAAATCACCTCTCTGCTCCAAAAGGCACAACGAGCCGAGCTGGGCCTTGGGTAGAGGACAAGCCGAACGGTACTGCTGTGGGAAGCGGCAAGGTTTAGGACTTTGTATGTAAGAGTCTGCTTGAACTTTGACGACATACAGTATGACAAAACACAGCACTATGAACCATGAGCATATTGCAGGAAGAATTCTCCATGAAGTCCCCATGAATGTGTGCTCAGTGTCTGGTGACTGCAAGGTGACAGAGAGAGGAAGGAGGTTGTTGAAATGACTTGAAAATTGCAGGCATGTCTCAGTTTTCTCTGTCCGGCATGAACAAGACACTTTCAGAAAGGTGGTTTTTATAGTTAGAATATGTTCTCAAGTGCTGCTAGAAAATAGTGGAGGTTAAACTTTGTGCTTTCTCGTAGAACCAAAGAGTACACGAAGGGTATGTCTGGAACAAAGAAGGTACAAGTAGAATATTTGTTCATGAGCTGGTCTCATAGCAGACATCACAGAAGTCTAAAGAAATTGCACCAAAAGCTTTTATGCAACAAAAGGTCAAACAACTTGTAGAAAACCTTTCTGACTTGACAGCACTGATTTTCTGATCTTCTGCTTAAACCTTTGCAGTTATTGATCTGAGAGACTGTTCATTGCTGGTCAGACTGATAGAAACATGCCTGCTCCTGTCAAGAGATAGAGCATGGTAGTATTAACGGCATCAAACTGACAGAAAAATCATTAATTTAAACAGAGACCGGGGTAATATGAGAATCTGAATGTTCTTAAAAGTGCTGCTATGATGTTGCTTCTGTTTTTCTTTTATTTTTTTTTTTTTACGGTTGATAAAAAATGCCAAAGAGTATTATCATAGTTATGTGTTTCTTAAAAACAACACCTGGTTAGATTTGGTACAGAGAAGTAGAACGTTTAGGATGTTTTAATAAGGTTTGTTTTTCAAGAATGTGTGTACAGTTTATCTTTTTTTTTTTTTTTTTTTTACATTGATCATCTTTATCTTGAGCCACTTCATCAAGCCTTAATCTGGAAAGTCAAAAATGCTTTACTGTAGAGGACAGTAAACAAGAATCACAAGTTCTGTAGTGTTTGCTGAACAAAAAAACAACAATTCAGTTAGTGGCCCACTCATGTTTGGGGGATTTTTAGGTGTCAACTTGAACCAAAAAGTTGATTTTTAAAGCCAAACTTGCTTTAAAAAGGTTACAAAATATAAAGTGGTATGTGCTGAAAGTGCTAGATCTCCTTTCTAATGTCTGAATCTGATACAGTGTTATGATTGGAGATTGAAAAGGTTGTGCTGCAAAACGTTTGCTTGCAAAAAATATCAAATTTCCAAGTAAAACATTTTCCCTTTTGGCTGTATGCGGACTACAGATCTGCCTATTTCATCATCAACACTACTTGAGTTTTCATTCTCTGTTGTATTGCTGTAGTTCTAGTAGAGAATGTAAGATTTGAAGAAGCGTAGTTCAACAAAGCCAAATGTACTGTAACCCCGGCATATGAAGGTGTACTGCACAGGAGTTTGCATCAATACAAATTTATATCCTGTTTTTTTTTTATTTTTATTTTTTAAAGAAACAGTGACAGAAGGCCACTAGGCTCCAGAGATCCTACATGTGTAAATACCTCCCTAAACTGTTGCAGTTATTTTGTATCAGTCTTCCAAATGTACTGCAAAACCACGGAATGTACAGATTTTTGTATTATTATTATTATTATTATTATTATTATTATTATTATTATTATTATTATTATTATTGTACATGATATTATATTGCTCCTTTTTCAATAAAATGTCAGTGGACAATCAGAACCATGCTGTGTGGCTTGTGATGAGAGGCAGATGAGACATTTTCACTTGTTTTTGATTTTAACAGTTTTACAAGAAGAGATCAGAAGAGGTCAAGTCAATTTTATTTATATAAAACTCCACAAAAAAACCCTTGAACAAAAGGGAGAAACCCCAAGAGGGATGAGGGTCAGGTGAGACTTTGTTTGCCTTTGGGATTAATAAAGTTTTACATGCATCGATGAAACAACATGAGCTCTATGTGGAAAGCAGAGTATAACTAGGAAATATCTAACTGTAACATGGAAAATAATAGTTACTATGTACATTTACTCAATTACTGTGCTTAAATACATTATAATACTTTGAGGTACTTTACTGGAGTATTTCCATTGTGTGCTACTTAATACTTCTACTCTATTACATTTCAGAGGGAAATATAACAACAATAACAAGTAACATGATGAACTGTTATAGTAAATTAGCTGCAACTTGACCAGCTGCAACATTAAAAGGCTGCTTACATGTTAATGCATCTGTAATCACAAATTAATAATATAATAATATAACACTGACAGGTTAATGCATACTTTGGATACTTTAAGCACATTTTGCTGCTAATACTTTTGTACTTCTACTTAGTAAAATTATGAATGCAGGGCTTTTACTTGTAATGGAGTATTTTTGGAGTATATATGTGGTATTGCTACTTTTACCTAAGTAAACAATCTCAATACTTCTTGCACCACTTATTAGTATATAAAGGATTACATATCAAGCCTTTAATTGAGCAATAGGAGCAAAGCAACACTGTAAAAAATACATTTTTGTTACAAGAATTAGCAGTAAAATGTACTCACAAGTATGAAAGTAAAAGTACTAATTGTGAAAAAGATTAGAACAGGTGAAAACTATACTTATACTTTCATATCAGTTAAGGAAATTAAGGACAGGAGGAGAAACAGAAAAAGTTTTGCACTGTATATCTTCTAAATCTATTTGCATTCATTTCTAAAAAGGTGTTTTGATGGCAAAAAACATTGAGAAACTATTCAAAACGGTTACTTTGAGATTCAAGATTTCCACCAGCCATCGGCCAATACTTTGACATTACCTCATGCCAAATGTAAAATCAGTAAAATAACTAGCAACTCCAGTTATCAAATAAATGGAGTCAAAAGTACAACATTTCCCTCCGAAATGTTGAGTGCGTGTAACATCTCTCGAAGTACCACTACCTCAAACTACACTAGTATTTGAGTAAAGTACTTAGTTACCTCCCACCTCTGAGTACTGGCAGGAGAACAGCAGCAGTGTGTTGACACATTGGAGGCCTGAACATCTCCAGCAGCAGTGTGCAGTGACACTAACCAGCTGCCTCGTCCTGCGTCTTTTACTGGCACAGGAGGGATTAACACCTTCTCTTTGCTCTCTAGCTCTTGACATGCATCATGCTCATCCATCTCTCATCCTGTCTTCCATCCTCTCTCTCTGTATCCGTCTCTCTGCTCTTAATAATGTCCACTGCATTGTTCATTTCTCAGGTTTGAATCCATCAACAGCAGTGAAATCGAGTCACATGTCCACAGGTTGTTTTAGAGACGTATGCACCCTGGGAAGAGCACATTTTCTGATAAAACACTGATTATTCACATGTTTATGGCAGCGCAATGGTCAAAAGCTCCACTAATCGATATTTTTTATAGTAACTCTGGGTGACCGCGACGTTCACGTAATCTAGTAAACAAGCCAAGTTAGCCCTCTGAGCTAATGCGTGCTAACTACGCTAACGACGGCTCAGAAATGTGCAACAACATTTTTTGCCGACACTAGATATCAAACAGCTATATACTAGATCATATAAAGTTGCTGTGAGCTGTAAATTCTCTGACTGATGATTTGAATCTTCGACTTTCAGGGGGCAGCCCTAGTGTTCAGTGTTAATTAGCAAATGTTAGCATGCTAACACGCTAAACTCAGATGGTGAACATCGTAAACATTATACCTGCTAAACATCTGCATGTTAGCATTGCCATTGTGACCACGATAGGATGCAGACATTGGCATTTAGCTCAAGTACAGATTCACAGAGCTGCTAACTTAGCCTTGTTGTTTTTGTTTGTTTGCACATTTACTGTTTTGGTTCAGTCTCAGCGCTCTAATAAACCTACTGTACTCCAGTCTTTTTTTTTCTTTTTCCTGGATAGTTTTACCTCTCAAGTCTAAAATGCTCAAAATTAAACAGAAATCTGATTAAGTAAAATAACTCAGCTGCCTCTTCCATAGTCCCCTTTATTACATCTGCTCATATCAAGAACTCATCCATTTCAACCAAGAGGCATTCTGTGATCAGTGAATGTATTCAAAAACGAATGATAAACATTAGAATTTTATTGTAATTTGTCCTCAATGATCTGTTCTGAGAAAGCAGAGAAAGAGGAAACTTTTTTTTCTCATGCTGGTAACAGTTTTGCCTTCCAGAGCTCTACCTCTTCTCTTCAACTGCACACAGACAAAAAAAAAAAAAAAAACTGGACGTGAACCCAACTCAATGGAAAATTCCTTGGTTTACCATTAAGGAAGACTGACACTAATGTCAACTTCTGGAGTCAGAACTCCAGTCAGAGCTCGAGCTTTGAATGTGATGCTTCTGTGTGTGTGTGTGTGTGTGTGTGTGTGTGTGTGTTCCATTCATCTGACATAAGCCATTTACGGTATCTGATTCATCTCGATCATTTTGAAAGGAGAAGAGAGAGAATATGAGTCAGAGTTGTTTGAGTTGCTTATTATAATCAGGATCTGTGTTTCATATTTCCTCTATGAGACATAATTTAAAAATCACATTTCATGCTTTGAACCACAGCAGACAATGCAGTACAGGACTAAATAGAAAATACTTGAGTCAAGCATCTAGAAAAATACAAATACAACAGGGTGGCAGAGGAGAAATTCACCTCATTTATTTATTTCTTTTTTGTAAACAAAAGGATTTTTCCGAACACAGGAGGCGGCACCAGTTTGTCCCTGAAGGGGCGACACTGGTGGGAAAGTAAGGAGTTACTTTCCGGTCACACCATTTAATATTGCATTTATTTATTGAATTATTAATTTAAAGTTGTGACCAGGAAAGGCACATTGAGGTTACTTCCTGTCCGAAAGGAAGAATAGTGGCACATTGTTAAGCGCTGTGCAGTGTAACAGTGCGGCAGCTCTTACTGCTGTAGGTGAACGTCTGTTTCTATTGTGCAGCTCTGCTCACTCCCTGTTTATCAAGACAATAACACTGTATATCAGAGGAGTAAACATCCAAAGGTAAATGTTAGGCCAACTTCCATTATTTCTGTGTAAACTCCTGAGATATCAAGTATCCAAACTGTTTACTTTATATCACTATTTATTTGTGTTTTATACATCACGCTCCACAGCTGATTGAGCCTTTTTCAGACTTTCAGAGCTACAACTATAATCTGGAAACAACAATGTAGGAGTAAAAAGCGTGGAGCTGCAACACAAACACAATCTGCGCTCCTGAACTATAACCGGAACCCCTGGCTTTTATCGAAGCTTCTGGGAACCCGACGTTCAAACGGACTCAGCTCTCGTCCAGACCTGTGATCCTCCGTGTGTTTTGTCTTTAGCTGAAGCCAAGTCTTCCTGCTTCACACGGACCCCTGCTTAGCCAGACAAAACCATCGTCACAGAAGGTGGACGGCTCGAAGCTGCTCAGATGCTTCTATACAGTAATGAATACAGAATCGAACAAGCCAGTTTACCAAGACTTCTTACCCATCTGGAACAAGTGGATATTCTGACTTCCCAATGCAAATTCATAAAGCTCAGGATGATATTTTCAGTGCCTGCTTTGTACCGTCAGTATGAAAAATCACTTTCCTCCTGTGTACGTAATACTTTCCACAACAATAGCCCCATAATAACTGAAACATGGATATTACCAGGTGGTATAATGTGGGAACAAAGAAAGCCAAGGAGCACAAACCAGTGCTTGAACCGGGCCAGCACTCACCAGCAACTGACTACATACTATTACACTATATCACTATCCACTATTACCACTTTCTGATGGATGTGGGCACTCATGGTGTAGTTATTGCGAGTTACAAATGTGCAGCTGCTATGTAAGCTATATGTGGATTAGTTCAGATGGAAAAGCTGCTGGAGAAGGACTTAAAGTGGCTCTAACCTATATTTTTATAATAACAGCGTCTCAATGAGGGGAAAACAATGTGAGAGTGTTAAAGGTGTCGCTCGTAGAGATGAACCTACAGAGAATTATCAGCTGAATCTGCAGCTCCATTCGGTTTTACGGAGCTTTATAGTGAGTTTCAGCTCATTGTTTAGCCGTCTGGTCCATAAATTTATTGTTCTGGTTCCCTCTTAGTGCTCTCATGGCGTCATTTTCAGAGAAAAAGCTGTAAAAACTCACTGTGCACTACCTGCTCAGCAGCCAACAGCAGACAGACACAGTTAGAGACTAGCTGGGGAACATAGTGGAGCATTTAGCAGCTAAAGAGCCAGATGTTTCCCTCAGGAGTTGGTCGTGACAAAAACAGAGCTAAAAGAAGAGTGAATATTGAACTTAAATTCACCAGGTGACACAAACACGACTCCACATGAATGATCATGTTGCTCTGTAACTGCTGGATGTGGAAATAAGCAAATATTTGCTAACAAGTTCAACATATCAACTTAAATGGTGATGGTATGTCACTGTTGTGTTCACTACTTGTTTCTGCTGCCCCCAAGTGGCCAAAAATATCACTTATTGCATGTTTAAGTTGGATTTCTAGTTGTGCGGTAAGGATACAGTGGCAACAGTTTTCTCCTACAAGTTATGATGCCGGTGGAGACTCTTAAGAGTGAAAACAACATTAAGGAAGTCGAAGAAAGATTCAGTAATCTGACCGATTTTCAGTAAAACACATCTAGGAAAAAACTCCTCCATCTGCTCACCACGAGCACTTCCCTCTATCACAGTGAATGAAAAAACCCAAAGATATAACATTTCCAACAATATATAAAAACAGCAAATCAGACCCATTTGAGAAGCTGGAATCAGAGAATATTTGGTATTTTCGGTTGAGAAATGAAAACAAATAATCAATTATCAAAACTGTTGATTCATTTTCTCTCAATTAACTAATCATTTAAGCAGTAGGATTTTGATGTGGATTCACATGTAGATGAAACATTTCTAAACATCATCTTTTACTAAAATATGTAATTTGTGTTTTAATCTTAAAATGTCTAATCATTTCCAAAAATTAATATTACAAACACCATAAATATCTGATGCAGGATTGAGAGTAATTCCCAGAGCCAGGAACACTTGTAGTCATAATCATAATAATAATAATAATAATAATAATAATAATAATAAAAACAATAACACAGGAGGTTTCCGTGTATCCCAGCCACGCAGGCCTGCAGAGAGACGCTGGAATTTTCCGAGCTGACCATCCAGTGGACTTCAAACGCCTCACTGCGTCTCGCTGGAGCTGCACTTTGAAGCTTGGCCAGCTGCTGCTGACCCGTCTTTGATGTGACGCCAAACACTGTCACCGACAGAGACAAAACCCCTGTCATCATAATCCTTTTCTCCTCAACCGTAACCTCCTTTGCATTCATTGAAATGTTCTTCTCGTTGTTGAAACATTTAGTAGCGAAGCAGGCAGTCTTTTTTCAGATGCTCCTGCATGAGTCTTGGGTGACTGGCGTACTGTAGAGGTCTGCTTGCATTGGTGGCATTATTTGGCAAAATCCGGAGCAGTGGGGTTGACAGATGGGTGCTTTGTTACATCTCTGGTTTGTGTTGTCAACAAACAGGTCACAGCCAATGTCAAAGGTAGCTCACAGAGCATGGAGAGAGAACGAAACAGAGTCACTGCACTTGAAAATATTTTTAAAAATATCATGTTTCAAAGTATTTCTGAGTATCATCTGACCACTACAGAGGCTCTGGATGTCCTGATAAAAAAATAAAAGCCTTGCAGATTAATCAGGACTTCACCAGCAGACTGTAGCATGTGTGGCAAGATGCAGCGTTCTACTTTTAGATAGGTTAAACAGAAGGTTAGTTAACAATATGTTACTATTATGTCACATCCTGAATAATTCAGCCTTCCTGATACTTTCCTTCCTCGTGTGCCATCCTCTCCCAAAAGATGTGTCTCCATTTCCTGCATCTGCTCACTGCCAGCTACGCCACAAACAACCAGATCCCAGAGTATTTCACACTTTGTATTACATAAAGAGTATCGGAAATCTATGTGAATACAAAGCGTAAGTCCAAAATGTTTTAGCTTAGGTTGCTCTCACACCTGTAGTTCGGTTTATTTGGTTCGCACCAATATTGCTGCAGCATTTTACTGAACCATTTTTATCTATTTATCTTCTCTGGTGTCACAAAGAGCTCACCAAGACAAAGACAACCGAGCATTATTAGTGTAGACAGCAACTAAACCTCATGATATGAGCAATGACGAGTAGGTGGAAACAAAAGAGGCATCTTTTACTATAATATTCTGGGGGAGATACGTAGCTACTGTGTGGTTCCTACGTTTCACTGACTTTTTAATGAGTAGGATTCACGATTATTTCCTTGACAGTTCACCATCAGCAGATGGATTTAAGGGTAGTTGTTTTTCATGCTAAATTCACTTATCCATCATACAATCCTGTGCTTGGTCTACTTTGCTTTCATTCCAGAAACGAACCACACCAGAGTCAGTTTGGAAGCGGACTGAGACCCTCCTTTTCAAGCGGTTTCAATCCAGGTCTTTGGTCCGCACCCCTAACCTCTGTACCTCCAAAATACAGGTAGGCCTATGTGCAGCAAGCCTTAACTAAATAAGGAAAACATTAAAAAAATGCCCCATCCTAAAATGTACAGAAATTCTTTAAAAAAAGAAAATCTGGGATCCACACTAAAAATGTATCACGTATTCCTTTGCCCGTGGCTTAACTTTCCTTAAACTGGACATCCTGCTCACTAGTAAACATAACCTCTAACCTCTTTGACAGAGGTAATTTCAATCAATAACAGTACTGGAAGTGTCCTCACACCAACAATGTAAAGTGTTCTGGCAGTCAGTAAAGAAATAATCTGCTGTAACTTTTTTTATCTTCAGACTGTTTGTCTGAAGGGGGGGGGGGTTTCACATTAGGTGCATCCGCTCGCAGCAACCTGAGCCTGGCAGGGGGGCTTTACTGTTTGACAGATGGGGTTGTCCTCATATTTAGCTCGGAGCGTTGTGCAGGGGAGATTAGCCTCTTCATGCACGCTGACAGACGAGGAGAATATAAGAAACATGTCGGGATACAAAGCTGCCAGTCAACTGTGATTTGTTATCAATCCCATAAGACAACAAGCAGGAAGGGAGGCCTGACGCATGTGTCTAAGCCTGATTCTGCCTCTGAATGGGAGATATGTGAAAGACATGTGGGAGCAGTGATTTGGTGATTTGTAGGTCAAAACACATCTAAGCATCGAGGTTCAGATCAGGCTGAAAAAAAACGTATTTTAGACATCCAGCTTACACAAAACTGTTCTTTCAACAGCAGTTCAATGACAATATTTCAACGTGTTGTTAAGATCTGCTTCACATGAAAATATAGCCATTATATCAAAACTGAAACAATGAAAAAAACCCTCAACAAATTTTAGCATGTGAAGCAGTTAGACATATTGTGAGCTAGAAAGGAGCACAAGGTCCAGGGTAAGGGTGTCCGACTTGTTTTGGTGACACCTGAACGTGATCTTGAAATTCCAGCCAGAACCGATCTTGTGCAGCATTTACAGTCTTGTTATTCTGTGCATGGTAACAATGCTAAAGCTTACGTTGAACCCTTCAAGTTAGTACAGCACAGCAGATGATTCAGTAGTTTTCTACAGCAAATTCTACAACACAGCTCATATTTGTAACCATGCGTAGAGGGCCTCAGATTGTTGTTTCCTTTCCATTTTTTAAATGATTTCACAACACATCAAATGTGTAATAAAAGTGTTAAAAACCATTATGCATTTGCTTCACCTGGGTGAAGAATGCAGCATTACAGACTCTGTGGACCCACAATAAAAGGTTTCCGAGTCAAAGCACCACAGTTTGTTCAACAAATTCCAGTTCTGATCCTCCTATTATCCGCCGATCAAACGCCCGCTAGAATGTCAGGTTGGCAAAAAAGCCAAAGAATGTGAGTGAGTGATGTGAGTGGCAGTGTGATGTAGCGGCCTAACGGCACAGTCTTTTGGTCTTTTGTAGCGGACCACAACAGGGTGACAGTGCTCCAGAGAGGGCGACAAGAACATATTACGGGTTAATACTGTACACCTTGTGGCACAAACAGAGATCTCTGCTGCCTCATCCCACCGATAATCACGCGCACTCTGTAACGGCCAATTAGGAAGCGTTCCCATCATCATCATCATCATCACCATCATCATTACAAGGCCGAATCATTTTGTCAATGGCCTCACTTGTTCTTTTTATAGAGCATGACACGTTCAACAAATCAAATCAGAGAACAGACTTTTCCCCACAGACCACAACAATCATGCAGGTACCAACATGAACAACAGGAATAGTACACAGTGACACCAGGATCTCGTGCACGGTAGATTTTTGGTATTTAGTCTGATTTAAAAGCCTGAGAGATAACTGGCCCCCGGTGTGTTAGCAGCTGAAGGAACCACAGTCTTATATGGTTCTGGCTAATGTAAGGTAGGCTAATAAATAGGCATGTTTGTGTGTGCATGTGTGTGTCTGTGTGCGTTGGGAAGAGAGAGGCAAACAAAGTGCTAGCTTTGACCTAGAGAAACCTTTGTGTGCAGTTGTTCCTCCTTTAAAGTTATAATCCTATAAGATTTTCATGAAATCAAACCCTGTTTTTGATACTATTCATGGTCAGCATTTTTCAGGAATAGCCATTTGATGTATTCTGTAATGACCTCTCTATATAGTTGTGTTTTCTTTGTTAGAGGCCGAGTCCGCCGTTCCTGCCCTGGATTCAAATTTCCTTCATATGCATGAAGAATTCACAAGAAACAGGCCTGGATGTAATCCGGCATTACTGTTTGTAATTGATCCTCACCGTTTACTGTTCAATCTCCTAACAACAGCAACTATTTTGTTAATCGATTGAAGTCTTTATTTTAGCAAAAATACCAAATATTTCCTGGTTACAACTTCTGAATTATAAGGATTGTCTTTGTCTTGAAAATCTTTGGGTTTGCGAGTGTTAGTGGGACAAATCAAGGCATTTGAAGACGTCACCTTTGGCTTAAGGAAATTGCCAAAGGTGATTAATCATTTGGACATTTTATAGACCAAATGAATAATCAAGAAAATAAATGGTAGATTAATCAATAATGAAAATAATCGTTGGTTGCAGCCCTACTCTACTTCAGTAATCCAATATGTCTGGTGTCATGCTAACGGACGGCTGTTTCATCGGTCGGAAAAACTAATCAGAGCTTCGTTGGCAGAATTAAAAATGGGGACGTCATTTTCTTGTGCTAGAGCCAGAAAAACAGAGACGGAAAAAAAAACTTGGCTAACAAAAGAAATTGGCTAACATGAATGAATGAATGTTGTGAATGAATGAAGAGAAACAAAATAGCAAATCTGTCTGATTATCAGGCTACATGAAATCCTACCAGGAGGATGAAGACACAACTACATTCAGTTTTTATTAACGACAGACTCCTACCTGAAGTATATTTAAGGTCATCGGCTGATGTACTGGGGGGGCTTGCGTGTAAAAGAGTGTTCATTGTCTCTTTGCTCCTCCTAAATTTGGACACCGACAGTCTGTATCCTACGTGGCAGCTGCTGGGCAGCTAAATCATATTGTGTAATGTTTGATGGCTGGAGTTCTACGGAAGTGGGGAGTTAGAAGAGGCCTTGGCACAGACACAGCTTGTAATAACTGCACTGCCAGTGGCACCCAGTGGAACGTAGCTGTTGATCATATTTTGACTGGTGACGTCAAACACAGTAGCTGCACTACAGCACTGGATCTTCCATGAAGCTTAATTCCTGATTTTGTGCTGCCAGTGGAGATCGTCCTGCTGAGGGGAATGCTCATTGAAAAAAATCACAGGCTTTGATCTCATTGGCAATGAACAGAATGTGACAATCAAACAAGCTAGGTTTTATTTTCGTGGTTCGGGCCACCGGTTCTATCTGTTATGTGCTAGCTGTTATTGCACTCAAAGTAATTGCTGAGATCTCTGAATGTGGCAACATTTCTAAAAATAGGTCCAATGGGGACACAAGCACAAGTGGTTGGAAAATCAGATTGTTAACAAGCCGACAAACTTATTTGGAAGACAAAAAGGCGAGCAGTAAAATTTCAACCTAAAATGTTCATATCAATCCTTCACAGTTTACAGGCCAACGTCCTGCTTCAACTTTGACCAGCTTTACTCTCAAGTAGTAACTGTAGGTGCAGCCACTTTTGGTTTTACCCCAAATAAAGCGGAAGCTAATCTGGCTAAACTGTTAGCTTGTTTACAACGTCTCTGATCGTCTGACCGTCTTTGTTGCCTCACTGGACCTATCTTTATCAAAGTCGTCGTGTTCCAAGATGTCAGCAGTTAACTCGGTGAGTACATCGTAACTGATATCAGATATGAATCAATGGCCCAGGATTTAATAAACTGTAGTTTTGTTTTAATCAATAAATAATTTCAGAGATAAATACCGGTACAAATACCTGGTTACGAGCTGGGCGTCAAACCTAAAAATGTTTTGAGCGCAGAATGATAAAAAAAATCATGTAAAAATGTTCATAAATGACAAAAATATATTTGTGTTTTTGTTATTGTTAATAATACATTCTGAAAAGTTAAAAGCAATATGATTTTTAATATATTTCCTCTGGCGCCATCCTCAGGCCAAAGTACCTTTTTTTTTTTTAGCCATGCTAATGCCGTAGCTCTGGCAATGTCGGTCCGTCAGTGAGTCGGCCTCCCACTTTGGTCTCGGCACAAATACCTCAACAACTATTGGATGGATTGCCATGAGATTTTATAGAGACATTCATGTTCCCTTTAGAATGAACTGTAATCACTTTGGTGATCTTCTAGGTTTATGACCAAATACCTGCAAAACTAACGACATTCCCATCAGCCTCTGCTTCACTTTGTGTTTAGTGCTAGTTAGCAAATATTAGCATGCTAACACTAAGATGGTAAAGCATGGCTGTAGACTCTTTGATTCTTACCACTAGTGGGTTAACAAGACTAAGAACATAAATGTTTTCTCCCCATTTTCCATTAATCTAACAATTTAGTTTTCTGTTGTGTAATGATCATTAGAGATATAGGGGCTGCTAGCAAGGCTTTTAGTCTTGTTAACAAGTGATATTTCTGAGGACGATCCTGACTGGCATAACGGGAACTCCACACTGTGACTCTGTTGTTGTCAGACATATTTGAGCAGGAGGAAGAAACTTCGACCTGTCAGAGTTTCCACAAGGCTCACGAGTCATGTCAGACCGTCACATGCCACCCTGGTGGCCCGTGCACGGGTTCCCACACTGTTTTGACCACCATCATCATGTTTCACACTTTTACACCAGCTCCTCCTCCACATCGAGGTTTTTAGCGATTCCGGTTTCAGCATCAATAAGTGGGATTACCCTGATATCCTCACAGAATCAGCTGACTGTAAACTGAAGGTTTACAGCTGATATGTGACTCTTCCTCTTCTGGGTGGTCAAGTGCAGGGCGAGTGGTTTCCCTTTGACCAGAGGATCCATCTATACTGAAAGTGCTTTTCAACATAACATGTGCTTCTTGATGTCTAGTTAAAGTCACAGTGACTAATTTACTTCAATCCCTTGGTGAGCTAAAAATATGTTTTTCAAGATCTGGATTATGATGTATTTGCAGAATCGCAGGGTCAGGTCACCTAGTTCTTATGGGTTTACCCCTGAAAGAAAAAGGTCAGTTTTGCACACCTCCCTTATTGTTGACTAATATTTAACGCGCTATTACGGGAACAAAAATGCTATGAGCTCCTGGTCTCTTCATCCCAGAGCTTTAGAGGGCTTCTGTTGCCGTCAGCTCCTTATATGAAGTGCTGTTATATGTCTCAAAGAAAGAAGCAGGTCACTGTCTGAAAAGAGAAAGAGGAGCAAAGAAGTACTGAATCGTGCAGAGTGGCGCTTATTGGATTAGTCAATCGACAGAACGATTTTGATCACTGATAAATTAAGTGTTTTGTAAAAATGCAGCTTCTCAAACATGAAGATTTGCTGCTTTTTTCCAGAATTTTTCTTTGAGTTTTCAACTGTTGGTCTTTTAAAACAAGACATTTGAAGACATCCTCTTGGGCTCTTGTGGTGGGCATTTCTACCATTTCTTTGACATTTTATTAGATTGATCGGTAGTGGAAATCATTAGCTGCAGCCCTAGATCAGAACATGTCATGATCTAGTATAGGGAGCAAATGACAAACCCCCACCAGATTACCTAAAAACAAGCTTTACTGTAACAACACATCACGCATGACGTGTTTGGAGTACATTCTCCCCTACAGCAAGCACACAAATTCAACAATTAGCAATGAAAACAGTAACTCCAGGGCTCCATGTACAGTGCCATTCATATTCATTTTGACAGAAGGGCTCATGGCTTTGTTAGCATGGTGATTTTATCACACAGGATGCAAGATATACAAAGACATTGTCAATGATTAAATGGACACCACAGAAGCTCGGGATAAGGTTGCATTGCTGTGTGTGCCAGATATCTACAGACAAACAGAGAGAGGGATTAACTATACAGAGCGAGGGAGGAGTGAGGTGGGGTGGGGGGGGTTATTCACTGGTCAGTGTGGTTAATCGGGGGACTGGGGCAGAGAGGAGAGAAAACAACAGCTGTGGACGGGATGGGATTGTTTTAAAGAGTGAGTCTTACACTGGCAGAAGTCTGGCAAGCACTTCACTTATCTCACCTTTTCTGAGAGCAGCCGCATCCTGGATACATTACTCCAACTTCTGCCTGACCTCAAAACATGTTAGTTAGGACGAACTATCCAATCCAAAGTGTTGAAATAGTGCTTTAAAAGGGTCAGTTCACCCAAATTATAAAGATACTTTCATCCTTTACCTGGGCAGTATGCAACCCTGCAGATAGTTTTGGTTTTCAGTCAATGGAGGTGAATGAAATTTAATTTGTGGTGCTCAAATGACTGGAAAAACTCAACAATAACGCATGTTTCCAGAAACAGTGTTCCAGTTACTCTGAATAATCTACATGCTTTGCTGTCAACAGTTTTTATTGGAATACTTAAGAAATACTCCCTATGGAGGCGGTTCCTGGATTATCCAGAGTAAGGGCTTGGTCACACCAGTATTTAGAAGTAAATTTGCACGCGGAGAGCTTTCTTGTAGAGTCCAACTTTGAGAGAGCGGAAAAGCCCAAAGTGGAGGAAGCTATCATATTAGCCGTTTCACAACCTGTTTATGCATTCATGATTTGTCTAAATTTTACATATGATTACACTGTTGTTAAAATGGCATTACATTTGGTGAAGAACACATTATGACTTGTTTAGGACTCAAAACTCAAAGTTTAAGACTTGGGACTTGACTCTGGACTTGACTTGGGACTTGAAAAACAATGAATTGGTCCCACCTCTGGTATAAACTGCTTCAAAAAAAAAAAAAAAAAAAAAGAAAAGAGGCATGGTTTGCAATCAGTTGTGAGACACAAATGGAGCAAGCCCCCTAGCCTGGCAAGCTATTTTGACTACTTTGGCTTATTTTGGTTAGCGGTTAGCTCGCCACCACAAAGGCTCACTTACTAGCCCCGCAAGTAGTCACTATGTCACCAACCTTCCACCACCAACTATTTTGCTGTGTACTTTCTGGTGTGGCCAGGCACTAACCGGGACATTGGTAATGTGTAATGGAAAGGACAAGTTCTCAGGGATTCAGTGAATAGAAATTCTGTTCACCTCTATTGGGACAGCAGAAGTTTCAAAATCTTGGCACATGAAACTGACAGTGTCAGTCTAGGTACCTCTGGGGTTAAGAGAGAAAATGTGTCTTTTTGTAATTTGGATGAAGTGACTGTTTCAGCCAGGACTTGTCCTCTTAACGCACTGAGAATATTCACATTGTCAAAACATCCAAAGAGGAATTAAAAATACAAAATGTGTCATGTTTTGTTAAGTTGTTATAAAGGTAGCTTAGGATCTCAGCAGCACACCCTGCACTGTATCTGCACAGGAGAACATCATGCATTTTCTTTATCTCCGCATACACCAGAGATGTGACACCCCCCACCCTGCCCAGTTGTTGCTATGGGCACACAGCATAGAGAGTGGGAGGACGCTAACAACCAACCACGTCAGCTCTGGGTCCACACTCCCCTGAGAGAGCCAGATGAAAAAAGGAACAGGTAGCATACAAGTACACAAGTTAAAAGGGAACAGAATGAAAGAATTAATCTGCCAAAAATACCTGGCTGGTTCGTGATATAAGCACCCTGTAATTGGTTCATGCAAAGCAGAGTGTGGCTGCCTGTTGTGTCTGAAGGCTGCAGTTTGACTTGATGTTCGGTGCACACTGCGTACCTTACCTGAGATTTAGCAAATTGGCAGTGTGATTATTATTCACATAAAAGGACAGTTTGGAAAAAAAGATCTGGTTTGATCAAGTTAAAAGAAAGTACTGGAAAGATGGTGTTATTTTACAGTCAAAAGCCGTGTGAAGTAATGGGCTGTGTAAACATTTATTCCTGCAGGACTTGGTAGAGTTGGCTTCACTCATGTGCCAATACTGGCCCACTGCCAAACCAGATTAGGTCATCACAATTATGCCTGAAAAGCAGCGGATTTCTACTGATAAACTCTGTAGATCAAAAGATCTCTTCATTATTTTTGCCACGGGGCGTACATTTTATGACTCTCTGGTCTTTATTTGATTTCAATTTCTCCAAAAACACTAAATACTGGTGTGCATGTCTCCTTACTTTGCCTGTTGCTGAATTTAAAGGGTAATTCCAGCATGAGTTGATTTGGTTTTTGCTTTTTACATACCTGTTTAGTTAATCTTAGAGGTAAAACTGTAATTGTACAAGTCTTTTTTTAAGCAGAAATGCCAAAAATTTGGCAATTCCAGCTTCTCAAATTATGCTTTTCTCTGTTTTATATCATTATAAATTGAATATCTTTGGGTTTTGGATGGTTTGTTAGATAAAACGAGACATTTCAAGATGTCAGCTTGGGCTCTGGGAAATTGCAATTGGCATTTTTCACCATTTTTTTGTCTAACAGTAATCCTTCCATTCAAGATGGATTCCCTGTCATTATATGACGCATCTTTTCAAATCAGACAACTACCTGCTCATTTATACCAGGTAGACTGGAGGGCTCTCTGTGGTGCTTCGGGACACAGTGGCTTCAGTAGTCTTATTAATAGCCAGAGTGTGCAGGAGTGGACTGGAGCTCTGGTCTTGAGTTGAAGGATCAGACTCTCTCTTCAATCAGAGGCTTAATTTAGCTCTGAAAACGCCAAGGCAACCAACAAAGAGCCTTCATTTACTGAGTCCATTATAGCAATTTAACTCTACATTGTCCCCATTACCGGCATAAATAGCACACAGTATAGTGAATAATTAGTTAGGATCCTCTTTGAAACATGAAACAATATAGTTTTTGGAAAATAGGGTCACATCCATAATGTGTATTTATTTGTAATTGGTAATTATACCAATTATCACAGGGGATTTGACTACGAACACTGCATGTCATGTTTAATGTCTAGCTCTTAATCACATTACACATTATGAAACAGGTCCACCAAAGCCTTCCAAAACAGTTACAAAATTAACAAAAAGGTTTGGTTAAATTTAGGCAACAAAACGGCTTGGTTAAGGTAAGGGAAAGATTGTGGTTTGGGTTAAAGTTACTACTTTGTTAAGGTTGGAAAACCTTGGTTGTCATGGCTAAAAGAAACCAGCGTTGACTGTTGGCGGGAAACAGGAAATGAATAACAGTCTCCTCCTGTGATTTATCCACCCGCCCCGACCTCCTCCCTACATGGAGGCTCTATAAGAATGTCACGCATTCAGACAGACAGTTATAATTTAAATGGCTGCTAGAGGTCTTCATCAGTTAAATGTTGTTAAAATATGTAGTTTTTTTCACGAGCGGCTGAATCTAACTTTACATTTGGTAGCTGCTATTGTAAATATACTGTACTGATTAAGATTAATGCCACTTTAATGAAGGGTTACACTGAGAGCATATAACCAGCACGTAAGTGATGAACAGATTATGTGGCACCTTTACAGCATAACACCAACACGTACAATACGTACTTATTTACATTTGTATGTACGCCGACTTCTAGTGGCCGTAGTAATTATGACGGGAGCGAAGGAGGAAGTCTGGTGAGGTAGTATAAAGAGGGGGTCGGGGTGGGTGGATGGATGTGTCAAACACAATGATGGCTCACCACCTGTTTGTATAAAATAGCATTACAATTTAAAGTCAAGATGAAACGGCATTTCGAGAGTATTGAGCTTCCGTAATGTGACGTATTTCCGAGTGACACAGGATCGGCAGGCGGGACGTAACGTTGGGAGGAATTTGATTTGAACGTTAAAATGTAGGCGTGTCATAATAAACATGGAGAATTACAGTGATTCAGAGTTGGATGCTAGCCTCCATTCAATCATAGTAGAGGACTACTCGCCTCCTTCAACACCTTCATCACCGCCGTTACCGGAGCAGACAAGACGTACCCCTCGAACTGCAGGAGGTGGAGGAAGATGAGGGAGAGGATGAATATTTCGTCCTTGGAGTAAGTAAACCTTAGCTCTGTTGAAGATTGATTGATGAGTGGACGTCATGATATTATTGGTTGGTTCAAACTTACGTAAGTGCACGTCATATTTTGTTTTACAGGAAGAAAACATGATTGGATTTTGATACAAGAATGCAAAGAAATTGGTTTTGGTTTTCTTTTGGTTGTTTTTTTTTGGCATATATTGTTAAATAGGTGCACAATACGACCTGGGATGTGATCTAAAAGTTACAAAGACATTTTTCATTTCATGTCGACTTTAACATTTTGGGGCAGTAAAAACTAGATTCCTGTTTCCCACCCTGTGATAATTTCGTGGTGGAGGACAGGACGGATTTCAGAAACCCTGCTGTCAGATGGGCTGTGCACACATGATGATGGGGAAAAACCTGCTGTTAGATGTCCATGTACACCTCCACTAAAGAGTTCACAATAACAGACTCGGGGTGATTAATGCTGACAAGCCCTGGCTTTTTATGGATGCTAATGGTGCCGTGTGTGTGTGTAAGTGTGTATATGTGTGTGTTTGCCACTGTCACCTGGCCTGATGCCCCTGCTGTTGCTGCTGCCTGGGTCCTTAGTCACAGACTCGTCTCGCCTCTCCATAGCAACCAGGTGTGTGTGGAGTCAGGTAAACACATCTTAGACATTCTTGAGTGTGATGTTGAGATCATTTACTGATGGTTAGATTTTAACCACATTATCTCTCTCTTTTTGATTGATGCACTACTATAAATGGCTTTATTCAAACATATCAGAATGTACTGTACCATCAATAATTGTGTTACAGGTACAGTTGTTGGAGTAGAAGTTATGTTACTGTACCTGATAATGCATTTTTCTGGCTCATTATGAGGTTTTCACTTGTTTCATACAGTATTTTCATGAACTGAGCAGCAGGATTGTATTTAAAGTCATCTTGGTTTGGATGTACATGCTCCACATCAGTGAGGATTCTTGATTATTATACTTATGTCAAGTCCCAGCACATACAGTGTGGTCCCTGAAGTCACATGCAGGTGTTCTCCAGCATAAGAAACTAGGGAATCCTTTAAAGGCCTTGGGGCCTTTAGAGTAGGAGGCCCATCCATGTCCCATAGTTATGAGCTATAGTAAACACCTTAGTAAACACTCTTGCTCATTAGGTTGAAACATATTCACTGTATTTATGGAGGATACGACTTTATGACCTTTGTACTCTGTCAGCCCACCAAGTCTTTACTCTGTACTGTAAATCTGCCATAACAAGACTAAAAAAGGTCTACAGCCACTTTGGTGGCACCATGATGCAGTAATACTCATCACAAACCAGAAAAATAAATTGTTGTTTAAATGAAAAACGGAGAGACAACTTTGCTCTTCTTAGACCCTTACCACTAGTGGGGCAAAAAATGTAAAATATAGCCCGATGGTGACACAAGAGTTGAAGCCACGTTGTTACATAAATGAAAAGGGTTGTATAGTGGCCATTTTAGGAGACCTCAGGCTCAGCTCAACATCTATTGGCTTCAGCTGCACATCATCAGACTCAGCTGCTATTGTCATTAGCTGTCAGTCTTAACTGTACTTTGTAAACGGGCAAAGTGTTTAGCATTTCACCACACCATATAATATAATGGTAACAACATCCCCAGTTAAATTCCAGCTGGCGACCTTTTATCCTGTTCTCTTTCTTGTCAATAAAGGTTAAAAATGCCAAATTCTATGCTAAAATGTTAACTTGCTAGAAAGGTTAACATGCTTTTGTTAGCATGTCAGCATTAAAAACATAGGTATATTAGTATGCTATGGTAGCATGTTCACATGCTTACATTGGCATGTCAGCACGCTAACATTAGTGCATTACTGAAGTTCTCAGAATTTAAACATCTGGTGATGAGATTGCTTTCTCAGTTAATGTATTAGTATTCTCTGCCGGCAAAGAGTTCAAAGTTCAACTCAGGTTGGTGATAATTTGGTCATTGTAGTCATCGTGGCATTGTTGGAAAATTTACAAAACAATGTACAATCCCTTCTGATGGTGTTAAATGAAAAAAGTCAGGGGAAAATCAAAGTGAATAGGATCCAGCTGGCATTAAACACATAGACCGTAAGATCATAGTCAGTCAAATCATGATTCCTACGTGGGGGGACACCTGCTCTACAACACTTTAAACCGTAATCCTCTGCCTCAGCTTTCTTGATATTCCACTGACTGTTGAAGTCTGAACAATCTATTTAAAAACTAATTTCATCTCAAGACAATCAATCCAGATAATGCAATTAGAGGAGGAAGGATGGCACAGAGCTTTTTTTTCCACATCCTAATCAGGATGGCAGGTATTAGGAGAGGCCTGACATGCATCCTGAGATAAGGAGGAGGAAAGAGCTCCTCTTATTCTGTCATCAATAGAGCTGTTTGTTTCTTCAGCTGAGTCTCCTCCCAAGCCTTTCACACACAGTGAGAGACACACCGTCACGGAGAGTCAATGCTTTGTGTGGCCCCAGATTACATAATGTGTAAAAGGTTTCACACTGACCATCTTGGTGTTATGTTGGTGAAATGTTTGTTGTTGGGGTGGTGGATGCAGGGAAATACTTTATTTCAGCAAATTATTTTTAACACTAAGAGTCTACAGCTACACCAACGACTCTGTGAGCTAGCATCAGCATGCTAATGTGCTTAATGCTAATAATAATAATAATAATAATAATAATAATAACAACAATAACAAGAAGAAGAAGAAGAAGAAGAAGAATATGATTTTAGCTGTTATACCGTTTACCATGTTCTCCATCATAGTCTAGGGTGTTACCATGCTAACCTTTGCTAATTAGCACTGAACACAAAGCACAGCTGAGGTTGATGAAAATGTCATTAGTTCACAGGTACCGACAGAGAGACAGACTTTGCCATCAATAGAGCCGGTAGCTCGGCTAAAAATTCAGCCATAACGGAAATTTTAATTCAATCCAATTTGATTTATATAGCGCCAAATCATAACAGAAGTTATCTCAGGGCACTTTTAATAAAGAGCAGGTCTAGACTGTACTCTTGATAATATTATTTACAGAGACCCTACAGTTCCCACTATGAGCGAGCACTAGGCGACAGTGGCAAGGAAAAACTCCCTTTTACCCTAAGTTTTTTAGGACATCCTACATTTTTAGGACATTGTTAGCTCGGCTGAACATATCAGTTGCTAGCTATGCCTACAACAAATTGCCAGATGTGTTGGTAGATAAAACTGACGTTTTAGGTGTTTCAGACTATCAAATGAAATGAATGATAAAGATAAGGAGCCAGTGATGCAGCCGAACAGTGACTTAGTGACATCTTCAGCTATCTTCGTCTGTCTCACGACCCTCTCCCTGCAGGCCATAGTGGTCCATCGAGAGTCTCCCATATTGACAGTTGGTGGTGGTACAGAGCCTTTAAAAGGCAGCAATGAAGCAATAAATAAGGAGAGGAAATATACCACGAGACAATGTAAATAATGCAGGTTTTAAAACAGAAAAAACACTTTGCAAATAATTATATGAGACATTTATTCAACAATGGTTTCTGGTGAGAAATATAAGTTTGTTCACAATGAAGTTTCCACAGGGTACCTAACCACAATACGTAACTCTGAATTCTGGATGAATATAAAGCATTTCATAGTTTCTCCCACTAATTTGTTGTTGCCTGGGAACAATTACTAAACTCATGGACCTAACACTGTAAAACTTCTGCCAACCATTTACACAGAGGCGATGTCTGTTGGCTGGAAGATTGATCCCTGACAGATTTCATTGAAAGTGGTTTCTCTTTTCTGTGATCTGAGATAGATATTTTTATAGAAACACTTTTCCTTGGACACTGCGTGCCATATGACAGAAACTATTTTGGAGAGATCTGTCATTGTTTCTTTGGTGTCCGGCAGCTATTTTAGCCTGTTTATGGAAATAAACCAGCAGGCGTCTGTCAGCCAGTCAGCCTTTTGTGCAGTTTGACATGAGCTGGTTGTACTTTTCCACTCTTCCCTGACATCAGTGGGTAACCTGGGATACATACTTCAAAACCACATGCGCTCGGCTTAATTTGTGGACCTTTAATCACAACACTGATGCAAAATATCTCATGTCCCTCTTTCATTCTGAGAGCAGAGTGGACCTCCTGGGCTCAGCAGTACAGATCGCCATGTGCTCCATGGACGGACACAAATCTGTAAGGAACTAAATGAGGAAATACCCCATGAGGAGTTCTCTCTGTCAGACTGTGTCGGATGATGGCCAAAAACAGACCACTCTGTTTGGAGCTCTGTAGCTGTGGAGCATTTTAAATGTTGATGAGTCACACAAACGCAGAGGGGCAACGTGACTGGCAGGTTGTCATCGGTAAGAGTCAGTGGTGTGAGTGAAATATTCAGATCTTTTACTTTTTAAGAGTACAGAGTACAATGAAGTGCAGTGGAGAAGAAGAAGAAAGTATCAAACATATAAAATTGCCTCAAAATTGTGCCTACAAGTTTGTACTTTCCACTAATGAAGACTTGTTATTAACATTTCCCATTTTTCCCCGACATAATACAGCTGCACAGTGCACACACAGCTATAGTAAGCCTATAGTAAAGCACATTAAAATGTATTCAATGGCAGAATAGCTCTGTTTTAAGAAAATATAACCTGCATCACAAGTTTCCTTTGATAGTTTCTAACATTTTGTATCGTATCTTATAGTATTTGATATAATATCTATTGAGGAGCGTCAGTGGATCTGCAGTTGTAGGAAGCTTTGGAAAAGATTAAGACAGCTTAAAATTATCTCCAGAATGAACAAAATACTGAAGTTCTGTTACAGTTTATCACTGAAAAAGAGTGCGTAATAAGTGTCACTTCAGTAAAAGTTAAGGAGACATCAAAAGGAAACTGTATTAACTTCATTGAGTACAGTGTAAAATATAAGTCTGCTTTTGTTTGGAAAATACCTTTTTTAATAGTAAATGTATTATCAGTGACACTAATGTTCTCTTCTTATAACTTAACGAGTACAGAGAAACACACTCCTGCCTGCAGTCTCAGTGGTTTGACTCGCAGCTCGTGTCGGTCAGCTCTGCCGAGCATCCCACAAACCTCCTGAAGCGTGTCTACATGTGATCCGCAGCGCTGACATCGGAAGCAGGGTCAAGCTTTTAGCATAAAGGCTCCATCTTTCCTTTTTTTTCCCTGTGTGGCTTCTACTTGTCTGAAACGTGATAGTTCAGTGACACTGTGATACTGCCTCAAGGCAGAGTCAGAGTGATAAGTGCAAGCTGCCACAATCAGATAAGTAGCTTTGGGAAATAGGCAGATTTTAAATTTGGTTTGTTCACACTGCTCCCAGGTGAATTAAACTTCACTCGAGCTTGCTTTACTGCTTACTTTTTTCAGCTCTTGGTTAACATCACTCAGTTCTTCCGAGGCTCAAAACATTTACAGATTACATTCACAAGTTACCGAACAATATCAGAAAATTAATAAGTACTCAGTGTTGGTCACTCTTTATAAATGGTTTATGAGTCGTAACTAATGGCTTTACTAAAATAAAATCATGTATTAATGCTCATCTTATCCTTAGCTTGGCTTGGCATTGTCTTCAAAAGATAGATGTTGAAACAAAAAAAGACGAAAATGAATACGAATAAAAATGCCCCGTTAATAAATCCTGCCCTGGGAGCCAATAAAAACAACATGTATCTCTGACACTCATAATTCCATTTTCACTAATTCAGCATTACTTTGTAGATGTCCCTGACTATCGACAAAACGCACGTGCTCTGTGGTTCTGTGGTTGCTATTCTGTTACACCAAAGTGGATTATATGACCAGCTCACTCTGTCAAACGCTTCAGTGGTTTTCCTACGATCAGGTAAAGATGGAGAGAAGAGCGTCGTGGTGTCAAAGACTTAACGCTAGTTTTAAACTTGCACAGGGCAGCCGACCTTTGACCTTGTGGTGCTTCATCTGTTTCAACCTCCCTGATCTGATGTTTTCTGTGATCATTGGAGTCCCAAACTAAGTGAAAGACAAGCTTTGTCTGCATCGCCCAGGAGGTTTCTCAATTTGCTCCTTTTGATCTTTATGAAAAATACGTTCCTGTTACTTCCTCCAAAAGCTGCTCGTTCAAACAGATAATAATGTCTCCAATGGGAACCAGATAAATGGTGAAGAACTTAAATAAAATCCTTTTACAATCAGGTGCTAAAATGTGGAGCTATTACACGCAGTTGACTCATATCACTGCTGAACCCTGAGCGTATAAAAAGCTATGTTAGATGCCATTCATCATCATTAATTCAATTCAGTTAGCTTTATTAGCATGACCGTAACAGAATACAGTATTGCCAAAGTGCTACAAATTTCTACAATTACAATATAAAGAAATCTATACATTTAAGAAATTATCTCATTATCAAATTATCTCATTATCTCAGTCAGAATCAGGAGGTTTTTAAATAATTACAGTTTTCTTAAATGCAAAGGACCTCTGGGTTCGAGAGGGTATCTGACATTCATTTAGTTAGCCTATCAGCTTCCTTGTAGCTGTTAATGCCCGGTCACACCAAGTGGCACAGCAGTACTTGTGTTGTTGGTCACTAACTGGACAGTAAGTTCAGACATTTAATTCAAAGGGTATTTGTACCATTGAATCATATTTTACGTCTTTTGTGGAGCAGTTTATACTCCAGCAGAGAACGGTCATATACAGTTGGATGGTTCGATACAACTAATATGATCTTTATCTTTGGTTCTCTCCGTTCCCTCAAAGTTCAGCACCGTCAAGAAGGTTTGCAACTCATCACCAAAGTTGAAATCTGGGTGCTGGTGTGACTGAACCTTTAGGAGACGTCCAACAAGTCATCATGCCTAAACGACAAAGCAGGCATTCATCAGTGCCGTTTGAAACAATTCATGAGTGTTTCCTGAGCCCATGGTCAATGTCCAGCTGGGTTTACGCAACAAACACTACTTGGTTAAAGTTAGGAAATTATTGCTGTCACGGGTAAAAGAAACCAACACTGACTGTTAGTAGGAGACAGACAAGAACCCGGGCCACTGGTGTCATACAAGTCTTTGTTGATTTGTAAGAACACATAGATGCATTGTGTGGTGGATGGGCGTGTAGCACATAAGACTTTTATGCAGGAGACCGCAGGTCAGATCCCGTCACAGACCTTCAGTTAACGTTCACCTTTTTATTAACCATAATCACGATGTTTCCCTCACCTTGACCATCCATTTTAGTTGCCTAACCCTAAGCATACCTTAACCATAGTTTATTTGCCACTACCAACATCTACCCTTAATTAAACTCTAGTATGGCATGCACAGATATTGCAGAAGGTGAGCATTTGAAAAACGTTGCTATTGGACATACAAAAATCTTCTTGTTGAACATATTCTGTGGTTTTACAGAATCGTTCAATACTGACGTTCTTGTCCAGCGACAGGGTTGCAAAAATAATATCTTGATAGATTTCTTGGTGGCTTTTAAACTAATACTGGACCCAATACAAAGTATAAAATTTGAATGCTTAGAATTTGTTTCTTTTGTAATGATGGCAAAAGTCTTTCTTGGCCAGAGCTTGTTAGATGACCTGGAATTTTAAACTGTGGCCAGCACTGTTCATGCATGGGGGCTCGTAGGAAGGTCGTGACTTCTTGCTCTGCCACCAAATGCAAACAAAAATACTCCATTTCTACAGGATGTTCAGGGAGCTTTGTGTCCATATCGCTATAAGCACTAGTTCACCTGTGTTCACCAGCTGTAAATCATTCACACTTTCAGTGTTGCTGGATTTCTGTTCAGTCATGGTAACAGGAGCATGACTGGGACAATTACAGGAAGACGGGGGCATCCAGCCTCACTAACCTTTACATAAAGACACCTCTATTACACTTTATTTTCAGAGGCTCTTTGATGGAGTTTCAAGTTGCAGCGCAGTTGTCCTGCCCTTCCTGCAGCAGCTCCCAGCTCCTCTGGAATCTTTGGATGACACTGGAAACGGGTCAGTGGAGTCTAAAAACGGACGTCGGCCCTCCTAAAGTTATTGTCTCCCATCCGTCACACCCTTTTTCCCCCTCACACACAGCTGTTTCACACGAGGAACAAGACAGCTGGTTGCAGGGAACGTGCATGTTACCGAGGTCAGGGTAATGTGGAAGCACACAGAACTGTGGGAAATCCCAAGGAGGCTCTGGAAGTGACGAGGAGCAGTTGATATCTGTCAGCTATTAAAACGGTAAAGATTAATGATCGTTTCCTTTCTGTTTCTTTTTCTAAGAAGGATACCGGGCATTTGCATCACAGCCCCGGCCTAAACTGTGGAAGAGTCCATTTTAATTTATTGTTTTAACTACTATTATTGAGTGTCTTTCTGCATTTGTTCAGCCTCTGCTTTGTATTATTGTTTCAATTAATCGTTTATTTGTAAAGCACTGTTAAAATTGCTATTGCTATATAAGTTTGATTATTTTTATTCATCATTATTAATCATTTTCCTTGTTGTAAACTAGCAAACACACTCCAAACATTCATGTCTTCAAACGCAAATCTACACACTGAAAATTAATCAACAATTTTGATAGTCAATGAATTAGTCAATAATTTAGTTATGTATCAAGCAAAAATACATCATTCACTTTTTTTGGGGGGGGGGGGGCATTTTATAAACCTTTATCAAATCATTCCTGATCTTTGAAACAGCAATTGAGAAAACACAAGGTCTATTAAGTATCTTTTCTGGAGTTTTCGATCACATCACATGATCTTCATCAGCCGTTTGCAAACAAAGAGATCAGATAAGTCCATGACAAACATTCAGCAAATCCACACATCTGAGAAGTTGGAACCAGAGAAAGTTTGGCATTTTTACTCGATAAATGACTTCACTGATTAACACATTTGTTGGCAAGTAATTTTCTGTCATTACACTAATCTATTAATTGACTAATCGTTAGGAATTCCTAGACTAAATTGCATATGTTCTTTATCAGTTAGGGCCGCAACTAATGATTACTCAATTAATTAACTTGATTAAATATTATATTACAATTCTTAGAGCTCGAGGCAATTGTTAAGTTAACTTAACAATTAACTGCTGACCCCAAAGTATAATGATACAAAACATCAAATTACTTAATAAGATAAATAATTAATTGACTATCAAAATTGATGTCAATAAATGAAGTCCTCAGTGTCTGCATTAAAATGACCACCTCTCCAACCACTCTGGCTCTGCGCGAGTTTATGTTTTAGTTTGGTCGCTCTCACCTTCAATGAGCCATTCGGGGCCTTGAATATTTCCATGGTGGACAGCTGTGATCTAAATATACAGAGGGACTTCCTAACTTCAGGAAAAAGATAGAAGGAAAGGCCAGATTCAGATCCTCCCGCAAATTTCCTGTAATAGCGTCCCTCGGCGATTTAATACAAACACACAGTAAGAACAGTGGCAACATGCAGACTGCTGAGGTCAACCAGGGCAGAGGCAGTTTAGGTGCTTTTGTTTCATTGATTAGCTGACAGCCTTCTCCTGCAGCCACACTGGTGATCCTCTGTCTTGCCTTGCAAGAGTCTGGAGGCTTGTCCAACATGCAGAGCTTTAAGGCTCTGTACACCTGTCTGACTGACATTCCTGCACTCACAGATGACAAATGACAAATGACAGCTTCTCCAAACTGCTGCAGGCTCACACACACACACACACAAAATCTGTGTTGTGGCTCACAGAGTAAATTTCACCACCACTGGTGCTGATCTGACACCCGACTGTGCTGTAGCTTTAGGATAAATATATATGCATCTGAATGTGTCCGTCAACAGTAGTGCATGTCTGTGCTGAAGGTATATAAGCTGCTGGACCTCATATGATTTCTGAGTGCCTGTTTAAAGGGCATGTATTCCAATACTGCCGGTTGTGGCTGCAAACATAAAGAAAAGTTGAATATCACACTTTACATTAGAGGGTAAAAGCCTATAGAGTATATAGAGAAAATCCACTCAGTATTAGATTTTCAACTGTCCCAATTATAGGTCATAAAGGTTTGGCTGAGTGGGTTTATTATCTTTTCATTCTGGGCCTTGAAGCAGTCATCGATGCTTCATAACCAAATCAATATTTAGCTAATCTGTGAGACAAATAAAGAGGACGCATGGTAGATCGCTTGTGGTCATCTTTTTATCATCCGTTTATCTTTGCATGTGAAATTTTGTACTGATTTTATAATAGAAAATAATTTAAATTGATTATGCATGAGAATTTTTAATTTTTTACACAGAAAGAATGACATATTAAATCAAACTGAAATATTTGCCACATAATTAGGTTTAAGCATGACTTTTTCCAGGCTTGTTTGGCCAATCCTGATGTTGCGATGAGTTAACACTTTCAATTGTCTTTTTGACACTCCAAAACGTTTTCCCATTAATAAAAATACATAAGGAAAAGTGTGGCGTTAAGGGGGTTAAGAAAACTGGGAAAAAAGGAAAAAAATAAGTAGCTACAATAAAATAAAATAAGGATAATAATAAAAATAGTAATCAAAATCAGGGTAATTAAAAAAAGACAATTTACTAAAGAACATTCTGGTCTCATCCTCATGTTAGCTCCACAACAACTATCTTTAAAACCTTTATTTAAAAAGAAATCCTTTAATGTGTGGATGAATTATTCAGATAGTTAAATTTGGAACGATGAACTTTAAACAAATACAAAAACTTTGAAATCACCTTTGTTCCCTTCATGATTAAAGTGAGAGAGAGTCACCGTATCGTTGCCTGCAGCTACAAGTAAATTATTGCAACACGTCAGCTGATTAATAAAGATTTCAGGTACTGGAGCTGGGTTTGTATCGACTCCCTTTCTAACTTTGCAAGATGAAAGTTTACTGGACAACTCAAATACTTTTATTTTACTGCCTGGTTCACCGTTGACCAGGTGGTGCTTGTGAACCTGAACAAACTAAGCGATGAAGGGAACTTTCCCTCCATCTTTCAGCTTCCGTCTCGGGCAGCGTAGTGAAACTTCTCATCGAGTTCTCCATTACGCACTCAGGGTCCGTATTCGTGACAGATTGAGATGAATTGTGTGAAAGAGGTGCACTGGGTCGCCCTGGGGACACCCTTGAGAGGTGTCGCTGTGTGGCTTGTGACGCTTTCACCGGGAGCGGGGAACAATAGGTGGAACCAGCTGCTGTGGGATTCGGTGGAGGAGCTGTTTACAGGCGGTTGGCCGCTCGCCCCAGGCCGGACACCGGCCTACGTCAGCTCTCCCACAGTTTATCACAGCGCGGCCCTGCAGAGCTGCAGACCTGTGTGTGTTCACCGGCTCACAGGGAAAGGTCAGCCTTCATCACAAGGTCTCTGCTGCTGCAAGGTCTCCATATGACACTGAATACAATGAAGTTTATCTACAGCGTCTGTTTGATGGATAGGATAGGAAGATACAAGTTGCAGATTTTGCATTTGCAACATTTTAGGCTCAAGGCTCAAAGTGCACGGAGTTGGTTTGAACTCAGGTCAGTTTTGTAGTTTTGTTTTATATCGACTAGAAAGAAGAACCCCATTATTTTATACATTAAAATCCCCCTTTTTTTTAATTAAAAAAAAAAAAGGTATAATGTGCATAGAATAAGCAACGATCAAACTTTTCCTCTCCTGATACAGATTCTGAAACCTGAACTCTGTCTGCTGGTTCGGGGTACAGATCCGACACCAGTTCCCAGATTTAAAATCTGTATCCCTCACTGCTTGGAACTTATTGGAATCATTTCTATGTAACATGAGGCCAGGGGCTGGGGGGCTGTGGCTGGCTGTGCTGAATGACTGTAACTGATAATGGAAACACTGCATTTTATAATGACATTATAACAAAGAAACTGTATTTAATGTGGATTTACAAGTAATGATATACTTCCTAACATTAAGAGTTAAAATAATATAAACTGACCAAAGTAAAGCACTAAATGCTGTTTACGCTCATCAGTCTGCTCTCACATCTAAACTTTAAAATTACATAAAACTAATTCAATGAATTCTAAGAAGATGTAGCAAACTTGTTTGGTTGCTATGTGTTTTTCCGTTCTTGTATTTGTAGTTTTAAATTTTATTTGCACATGGATTGTATATAACCAGTAACAGGGGTCACAGATTAGCCTTGGCTAGAAATCCTATATCCAATACATCTGTAACATGTTTTTTGTAACTTGTTGCAATGTCTTCTTGCATTGTCCCTGAGACATTAACTAATAAATAAAATAAATATGGATGTATGCACTTTTCTGTACTTTTCAGTATGTATATTTAGACATGTGCACTGCAAATAAATTCACTTTCATTTAACACTGTTATACCGATATTATCCATCAGGGTTTGTTAGTATAACTGATTTCTCACAATGCATTTGTGATATAAAAGGGCCTACTGCAATATAACGCAGTTGTTCTGTCATTGAAGTGTATGAACAGGCTTTATGTTTCACTATACTCTAAACATGGGGAGTCTGATATTGTGTGACTAATGTATATTTATATTTTTCATTTTCTTTGTCATAGTTGTCTGAACTGTTCACATGATGAAATGGGACAACTGAAATCTCAATAAACACTTCCATGTTATCATGTTTGCTAAATATTTCTCTGGGTGTAAGCTCAGTGTGTTCTAATGTTTTCCATGATCATTAGTTACAAACGCAACCACATATATGATGTGTACTGTTGTACTCATATACTGTGTTGTAGAGTAAATGTAATGAACCATGCCTCCCCTGCTTCCTGTGCCAGTGTGCCACCCAGTGAAAACAGCTGGACTGTTAAGAGAGTGTTTGTCTTGACTGCTGAGCCTCCACATCAGTCTGAGTGACAGAATATTTCTGTTGCGCATGATGTCAAATCTAAAAATCTCAAACTGTTAAAGCCAGCCTGAGCGGTCACTGCAGTGCTGGACTGCAGTGCACTCTTCAGGGCTTCTTCCTCTATGGTAATTTCACCACAGAGAAGTTACAGTAAACTCTTTTGAAATTCTTTTCTTACTCAATCTCAGTTTAGCCAGAATAACCCTGATTGCAACAGCAGTAGTGCCATTTCTCTGCAGCTTCCAAGAAACCAGACACCTCTCTTTATGGAGCCCCGTTAACTCCCACGATTCATAGCTGCGCTCCTTGTATGCGTCTGTGTCCAGCTTGTGGACGGCCAGCTGTCCCAGTTTCGTGACAGGTAAATATTGTGTTTCACCTTCCTCTCGAAGGGTCGATTCAAAAATAGTTTTTTTAAACGGTCTCGAGCTACAAGTAAACAACGCGTGCCGCAGATACCGCGGCTTGGGTTACTCCGTTTTGTGTTTCCCACCTCAACTATTGAAAGGACCGATGCCCATTAAAAATCTCAGATGGAAATAATGACATATTTGCACCTCAGTTTCCCACGTAACTTCCACGCTGATGGTGAATCAGCGGGAATCATGTTTTTTCCACCTCTCACTCTGTCTCTGGTGATTATTACGGAAAGGTCAGATTTGTCAGGAGGTGGTAAATGTCGTGTCAATCACACAGAAGTGATTATGACCAGGACCTTTAGCTGTGTGCTGTATCCAGGCTCAAAACAAAAGGATGCCGACTCATAGCTGCGTCAGTGAAACCAGGAGGATCACAGAGGAATCCCCACTGTGGTTAAGAGCAACTAGAGCATCCCGAGATGATCCTAAGCACCGGTATTGGGGACATATTTTAATGGATCAGTTTCGGCTATCAACATCAGATCCTTTCTTTGCTGAACTCTGTTGTGTTTTGTCCACCTCAGCGCTGCTCTAATGACAGCCGGGCTCTGCAGAGCCCGAGGTGACATCTTCAGATTACTTCTGATGTCTGACCAACAGTCCAAAAACGAAAAGAAGCAAATCCTCACATGTGAGAAGCTGAAACTGCAAACTGTTCTGCATTTTTGCTTCGATTAATCAATTATAAAAATTGTTAGATTAATTTTTTTGTCAGTTATTCAACTAATCATTTCAGCACTACACAGAAAAAATAGAGCTATTTTTGAGCCACAAGAAAACAAGTCAAAGTCACTGAGCCTGGCAGAACGAGCCAGTACAGGTTTGTTCATTTTTAACTAGGATTCCATTAGGGCTGCGACTAACAATTACTTTCATTATCAATTAATCTGCTGATCATTTTCACAGTTAATCGTTTAGTCTATAAAATGTCAGAAAATTGTGAAAAATGCTCATCACAGTTTCCCAGAGCCCAAAGTGACGTCTTCAGATTGCTTCTTTTGTCCAAAACCCAAAGACTCTTCATTTACTGTCAGAAGTCCTCACATTTAAAAAGCTGGAAGCAGCAAATGTTTGACGTTTCTGCTTTAAAAGCGACTGAATAGATGGCAATTAATTTTCTCTTGATCGATTAATCAACTAATCGATTAATCATCTAACCGTTGCAGCTCTAGAGTCAATGATGGCCGACACTTGTCAGCACACACAAAATGTCAGCATGCAGGAACAGAAACATGCTACTAACCAGGATTGTGCGACTTTAAGAACCCTTTTTTTTTTGCATTCATCGACAATTCGCACGAAACATTATTTCTCCAACAATACAGTACGTTTCACTTTTATGCCACTCCAACTGATCACTGGTCACTGGCCACACAGAGACACAGTTTCATTCATCTAATGACATCTACCTCTTTAATCCTCTACTAATATGTTCAAATGTTCAATTTTACACCAAAAGCGATGACATCGTGGTTCAACCGACCGGTCTTAATGGTGGATTAAATCCATCCATCAAGATCAACCCATCCCTCCTCGCTGCTATTTCCAGGGACACAAATAAAGACAGCAGGACAGATGCAGGAGGGTACGGTCTCCAAGTAGATATTCAGTAAATCTAAATATAACCCTTATGCTTCTATTTTCTCTTTAACAGGGGGAAACAAACTGCAATCACGGAACACAATCAGCCCGGGCTTTTCAGACGGAAAAAACGTGACGAGTCAAAGTAGCAGAAGAAGAAGAAGAAGAAGAGGGGGGGGGGGGGTCTCTTTTTATCCATTCAGCAACTGTTTGATGTTCAATTTTAACCCGAGCCGCAGCCCAATTGTGTTGTGTGGTCTTGAATTACACAGAGGAAGAGCGAGTGGAAAAGAAAGAAGGGCAGGAGACATACGATACACAGTGGAACCACAAGGGGAGAAACTGTGCGAGGCTGCCAACATCTCTGCCCCCCCCCCCCCCCCTTCACTCCAAACGTTCCTGTTCTTAAACACTCATCCGGGTTTGACTGGTGAAGATACGCTGCTCGGATCAATTCGCAATAAACTCTGCAGCAGCCCCTCACACCTTTTGTTCTCTCCTTTTTCTTCCGTCTACTTGCTGAAAAATACTTTGACTCCTGGACATGATCTTTTAATGTATGATGACAAATAAGATTCCCATTAATTTATGATGATTATTAGCAGTTTTTCGCTGTCTATTTTTGACAGTGTTATTTTGGGTGTGTCCTCAACCTATTGACCTCTTTTTTGTGGTCCTCTGATTGACTAATCTGTCTGGCATCTTTGATTATTTAAAGACCTCTTGTGAGGCTTGTTCATGCAGCTGATGAAGGTCATAAATCAATATGAAACAAACACGCAGTAGTAGTTAAGTTTTGAAATGCTCATCTCGAATATCCTGCCTTCAAAATAATGCTCAAACATAAACACTGGCTGGTGTTTTAGTCGGGTGTCCCGTGCCGTCATGCTTCTATATCAAGAAGCAGCCTATACAGGACACCCGTGTAGGGGATGTGTGCACGTGACAACTCTTTAAGTTTGTCACTCCATATACTGTTTACATTTTAAAGCCTGAGGAGTTTTATTGAGGCCGTCGACCCACTTCTTGCAACGACACACAGTGCACGGAGCTTCAAGTCATTCAGCGTGACCTCCACATTACACGGCGATGCCTTGTTGTTAACCGGGTGGAGTTCCTTGTTCAAAACAAGGCCCGGCAGCATTGTGATGAATAGTTCTGCAGTGAAGTTAATCCCCAGTTCCTACAGCAGCGGCCCTGAACCTTTAACAGCTCGGGGCAGCAGCTTCTCTGCGTGTCAGTGTTGGGTTGGTCACACTTGCCGGCCTGTAAATCGCCTGTGTGAAGGTCAACATTGACGGACACTGTTTAACAGCTATACAGTATTAAAGGGGCATTAACATATCTGTGATATTCACATACAGTACAGACAGGAAACTCGTGTGGAACGCATTTATCATGTGATGTAGAGTCTGTGCAGAGTTGACATTTAGCATCTACACTTTGACTAGAGATCATATCAAAGAATCATGATACAATTATTGTGGCCTAAAATATCATGGTAAACGGTATTATCACAAAATTAATCAAACCTTCTGAAATACAAATATTAGAGCTGACACATAGTAAAATTACCTCACACTATGTTTGCTATGAAATCTATTAAACCCATATATTGAAGCTTTTTTGGACTAAAAAAAAATTCTAAAAATCTAACATCAAATACACATAAAAACATAAAACACCATAAACAAAAGCATGTTAAAGGTTTTAGACATTGGAAGTTTCTTTGAATGCAGCATGGTGTCTTTGTCCCTTAGATTCGATGCATCCATCCTAATTGATTTGCTGTGTTAATGGTTGGAGTCATTTTTAAAAGGCAGATTGTAGTAAAAGCACAGAGCGTAATAGTAAAAGGATAGTTATCCAGCCTTAACTGGGCTGCACTGGCACCGCCCGGCCCGGTGCACACGACCTCTGCTCTACTACTAACAGATAACACGGGCAGGTAAAGCTGGCACATGAGGAACTACGTAATGTGTTCGATCTTGAGACCGCAAGTTTCCTCGCACTCTCTCATTTAACGTTACAGCTCAGCACCCAAAAACTAGCCTCGATACCTAATGTTAGCATAGCAAGTCATGGCCACAGCAGCTAGAGCTCGACAGATGTGGGAGCTGGTGCGCTGGTCCTACTCTGGTCACTCTGCCTCTGCTCGACCAGTAGAGATCTGAGCCTGCAGGTGGATGCTGAGGTGGATGCTGGGATTAAGGCCGTGATCAGACAGAAAGCAGCACAGCAGCTCAACTTGTGCTGCAACGCAACGCAACGTCATCTGGCAAGGCACTACTTTGGCAATCAAGTACGTGCAACTTTATACGCCATATTTTTACAGTTTACTTGCCCACTGTTGTGAGGATAACATGGTAAAATGACTGCCACAGTGATAACTTTTCAGGGTTGTAAAATCCTTTCTCATAATATCATAAACCACTCTGCAGTGTTTTTGTTTCTGATAAGCTTTTAAACTCAACGATCCGCCGGCCAACACAGGGCTGTTTTCAGCCTGTAAGAAATGCTATTTGTGCAGCAACGGTTTGCAGCAGTATTCCAGCAGAAAAACTGTGGGCCAGTTTTTTTCAGCTTCAGTACATCTTTTTGTTTGTTGCGTCATACACATAAGCAAACATACGCTAAGCAAAGCACAGCAGAGATTGGAGACAGACGGCAATAAACATTTCCCCACGAAACTACAATCAGAACTCAACATTTGTGGAATCTACTAGCCGTTCCTCTGCTGTCCACCTCAGACAGATTAATCGAAACACAGAAACTGATCAATATGCAGCAGGTTAAAACATGACAACTATTAACCTACATTACTGTGACTTCAATACAAACAATGACAATCTCTTCTTCGTCTAGTAGTGTTAGGTAGTGTTGATAAGCAGTAGATATAATAATAATACTCAGTACATGGATGTGTGAGCTTCAGCTTGCGCCTGAATCAGGAGCATTTAGATATTTAGAAAAGTAAACCAAGAAGTCACATAAACCCATCATTTTAAGATGGAATATTTCTCTAACTCTTAGCCGAGTGCGTTGAGAAAATGTGAATCCAATGTGTGACAAAAGCCATGATGAGTTTCCCCATGAAGCCAATATTACAGGAAAATAATCACTGTATATGAACGGGTTTTGCAGGGCAACATCCATACAGCCAATCAACAATACCAGCTGAATGATGCAAGTCTGCAGGGAACCAACAGAAAACCCCCAAATTAAAATCATCAAGCTACTGCAAAAAAACATTTCAGCCCACAATTAACAAAACAGTTGACACGAGTTTTCATATTTCAACACTTGAAAAGCAAAATCACTATAATAAAAGCATCAAATCATAACTAATGTGCCAAACAGCAGCCAAAATAATAATGACATCAGCCACAACAACAAAACAATTCATAATTAATACTACTGCAAATACACAAAATGCAGCAAATTATTAGCCAGCAGATATCAAGACAATCACAGCTTAACAGAACTGAACAGACACACACATCAGCATAAGCAGCAAATCCTCACCTTGTTGAAGTTGAAGTGAAGAGGTGATTCCCAAACCGTTTGGAAAGAGCTGTTAGCATCCACCCACAGCACCAACAGGACAACTTCCGGACTGAAGCCGACAGGTGATGCAACCACGGCCGATGAAGAGGAACCACCGCCGGACAGAGTAGCTGAATGTCGGCGGCAGGAAGGGGCTCCAAACTCGATTATGTCCTCCATAAATTCACTGATAACGGGCTAGCTTGTTTATGAAATGCTACGTGTGAATCAACTAGTGTTCAGAGGTTGAGCAGCTTATCGTTAGCAGGCCAGCCGAGTGGGCGGGGCGTTTAATACCCGCCTGATTCGAAAAGGTGCGTTTGATTTAAGTTTGTGGAGAGTACAGCAGGGTGACAATTAGCTGGACAGGTACACTCCATTTGTGGAGTAACAACTAATGATTTCTGTCATCGATTAATCTGGCAATTATTTTGTCATTTAGTCGAGTAGTTTATTATTATTTAAGATATGAAATGTGAGCAAACAGTGGAAAAAATGCCCATCACAGTTTCCCCAGAGTGCAAGACCACTTCTTAAAATTGCTGGTTTTTGTCCGACCAACGGTACAAAATCCAAAATATTCAATTCACTAACAGAAAAGCAGTAAATTCAAATACATTTGAGAAACTGGAACCAGAGAAAAATGACTGAAACGACATCAATCATCAAAACAGTTTCTGATAAATTTTGTCAATCAACTAATCAATTAATTTACTAAGTGCGTTCACACTGACATTAAGGCAAAATGCAGTGTACTATGAGGACCCGGATGGTGTTTAACTCATAATGGCCAGAAAGTTGAGTGTGGAACGCTGCACACTTCTCACCCTCAACGGTCACCATCTTGGCTACATAGCGGAAGGGGAGGGACCACCAACATATGAAAATGGCGGCCACGGTTGCGGTTGTTACGGCTAAAAGTACGTTAATTTTTTATTCATTTTTAATATAATTGAATTGAAGTCATGTGAGCAAACAAGCTGGCAGATATTTCGCTCCACCCGGCTGCAATCCACCATTAAAAAGAAGAAGACGCGTTCAAAGGTTGAGATCGTCAGTTCCGGTAAACAGCAGTATTCGATTTGAGACGACACTACCCTGTCAAAATGAACGCACTACACAAGTCAGTACATAGTGTACACAGTGTACTGCATGAAAGTGTACTAACGGAAGTACACGATTTGACAGCATAACTGTTGCCTTACAGCTATGAGATAGATAATATAATATTAATAATAATAGCCAGATTAAGAAATATTCTGAGTAGACACGTCCTGAATTTGACATGTTAAACTCATGCATGTGATGTATATTCTCCACTGCTTTAATTGGGCCTACAGTGTCTTTTTCAAATAGGGGCAGCCATATTGGCATCTGGTATGTAGTGATGACAGAAGAGCTGCTGTAACATACCGGTATGTGTGCAGAAATCTCAAGGCTTCACCTCCCGGATGCTGCAGGTTGTGTGGTCGTTATTTTCAGAGAACAAGACTGCATACACATGCATGCTCATTCACTGTACGCAGATAACACATGCACACATGCTAATCATCCTCTCCAAACCTGAAAATGGCCAGTGGAGTATTGTATGATCTCAGTGGAGGAGAGTGAGGATAGTGTAACCTCTTTAATGCAGGGTAACATGTAGACCACATCCAGGTGTGCGGGGTTGGGCAGCTTGGAGAGGCTCCAGCTCACTTTGGACAATCTAAAGTACAATTTCAATCTGAAGTCTTCTTGTTGGATATATTTTCTAAAATCTTTTTGTTTTTTATCAGAATTCTTTAGTTATTGGGAACCAGTGAGAGGAAAATAAAGTTCATGAGTTCATGTTGCCCCCTCTGCGATTTCAGACAGCTGCAGCATCCATCTACGCACTGGATGCTATTCACCAAACATGAACAAATGATTGATGATAGAGAGAAAGAGGGAATAACGGAGGGTGAACCTGGTATGTGTGTGTGTGTGTGTGTGTGTGTGTGCGCGCCTCTCTCTCTCTCTCTTTAGGGCGTGCGAAGTGGTGTATGCCAGAGGTGAGATTGCCACAAGATGGTTAACAACAGCTGAACCTGTCAGTGCCAATTGCCCAAACAAAAGCCAGAGGGGTGGTTCCGAGGGATGTGGCCTGTGCCGGGGGTGGGGCACATGTTTGGCAGCGGGACACATCACGTAGGCACAACGGGGCACCTACGCCCACAGACAGACAGGCCTGCACACGTCTGAGCAGACACTCAGGAATAGACGAGCTTAGAGGACGGCTTTAGGGATCAAATAGCTGTGGTATCGCAGACCTGGGCCAGTATTTAATTAAACTTCTACCAGGGACATTTGTACTACAATGCTTAAAGGCTCATCATGAGGAATACTACTCAGGTAGATGTCATCAGGGTTATTTCATCTTGGTTCTTAACAGGAAGTCAGTCATTACAAACTGGGCACATGGAGAAAGATGTGGACATTTACCTGTAAGGTCTAACAATTTTGACCGTTCTTTTAAAAATCCTTCTTTTGCAAGAACTCAACATTTTGGAAGTGCAATACTAAATTGTTGAAGTACCTTTTTTCATTAAATCAAACCATATTTTTAATACCATTTATGGATGGAAGTATTTTTTTCAATATTGCAATCTGTAATTGCCTCTCTGCGTAGAAGTTTTAATTGTTACTGGCACCTTTCCCGCGGTGGATTGAAATGACCTACACACACACACACACACACACACACACAAGAGATGAGATGCATTTCACATAATAATCAATCATGAGTTCGGACAACATTGTTGACAACATTGTCTTCTTCCTTAGTCTTTTTTATTTAAAACTTGACGTGATGAATCCTCTCAGCCCTCAGTTTGTTTGGCTGCACTGTAAACAGATACACGTTGCTCTTCTTCTGTTGCAATGAGTGCTGCTCGAGGCGAGTTAGCTGCCCTCGGTGGTCGATGCCATAGACTGTATATACAGATGGACGACGTGACAGCTCCCCAAAAGTGAAGCCAAAACATCTGGATCACCCCCTGGTGGCTGGCTGCAGTATAGGTCATAAGCCCCGCCTCCTCCATGTTAATGGTTGGGACATGGGCCAAACTGAAAAGTCAAAGTACATGTCAAATAAATTTTTCCCAAAGATGGTTTCTGTCATTTTAGGTAGTTCTTATCACGATGATGTTTGTTCAAGTGTTCGTTTTTCTGATAAGTTTGGTTTTAATTAGTTATTTGATGCTATAAAAAGGGGGTGTCACGTCATGATTGACAACTTGTGAGTGTGCTCGTGATTGGTTCAGCTGGGTGTATGGGCGGGACCTCAGTACACTACTGCGCAGACTGGCTCCAAATGACGTCACCAGCGCAAGATGGCAGCTCCCGTATCGAGTATTTTGGCCTCATTTTTGTGGAGTGGGAGGAAGTGGAGACGCGTCGGCCATCTTTATATACAGTTATATACAGGCTATGGTCGATACACGTGTCATTTCCAACCTGTGCCATTAAAGTACCCTTGCAGTAACAACCAGTGACCACATGTGTTGCCAAATCAACCAGGATTGAAATCTTAAGGATTGTAACTTTAAGTAAAATATCAAGTCTTTTACTTTGACTCCTACTCGCAAGCATAAGAGTTAAAGGTTTTTCTTATATGTCTTTTGACGTAAAATAACTGAGGTGATGATGTAACTGGTTATAACCTGTACCTACGGTCATAGATGGCTGCAGAACAGAAACAGAGGCGAGCACACATCTTCTGAGACATGTTTTAGAATTACTGTACATATATATGTTATATAAAGCATTATATATCATTAACTGCCGTATTTTAGTACAGATGTGCCGTTCTTCTCCTTGTCATTCACGAGAAGATTGGCAAGTCACTGTTTTTTTTAATTCTCAGTGATTTTATTATTATAGTAAGGGAACCTGGTTAGCAGGACTGTGAACTATTACCATTTTACCATTTGTGGTGTGGAGCGCTTTTGCTTTTTTTTTTTTTTTTTTTGCCTTTATTGAACAGCTGATAATATAGAGACAGGAAAGGAGGAGAGAGAGAGAGATTAATAAAATGTTCTTAATAATTTAATCTTGGATACTCTGTCTGTTCTTACTCACTGAGGTGCTCTACCTAAGAAACTAGTTATTTAAAGTCATTTCCTTGTTAAATAGAAGAGGGTGGTGTTCTGCAGCTGCAGCTTTCTTGTTAGCTTTGCTTGGATCTTTCTTTCTTTCTTTCTTTCTTTCTTTCTTTACAAACAATAAAAATAAAACCGGCATTGATTTTATCTGCAGTTTTTTTCCATGCACCTTTTCTGTTTGCACTTATCAGTGTGATTCTGAATTCCCCTCATTATCTGTTTTCTCTGATTTATGGTACTTTGTCTACAAACAGCAGAATTTCCTTCCTGTTCCAGATTAGTTTAGTTTTTGTTTCCATTTCAGGCAATTTCCTATAATTGAATCCCTATTTATATGGTTAGTGGCTACTTGTTGTAGATTTCACGTGTGATTTGCTTCTGGAGATATTAAAGATTTCACATAAACGGAATAATAAATTATTTAGGATTCAGCAGGATAAAATCACTTGTGTAAACATGTAAGGATTTTTTTTAAAGAATGGGAAATAGGTTAAATCCCTGTGGCCCAGAGACAGAAGCAAACACAGTGGAGCTGCTTATAGCTACTTTGATGATCTTTTTTTTGTATTTTATTTCATTTTACATTTTTTAAATCTCATTTTATTTTAATTGAAGTTCGAATGAATTTTTATTTTCACCTTATGTACAGCGCTGTGAATTGCCTCTGTGGTTGAAAGGTGCTTTAAACAAATAAAGTTGCTTTGCCATTTGTCTGACTGGCTGTTCTCCTTTGAGCACACGTGATTAATCATATGATCACTTTAAAGTTACTCCTACACTTTACTGTAAGTGGCAAAGAACTTTTTTGGCATTGCGTTCTTAAGATTAATTCTCGAAATCTTGATAAATACAGGTCCCGAGCCAAAAACTGGACCATCAGGTCAAACTGATTCAATTCACAGAGGAGTGTTTGTCCAGATCTTAGGAGGGATGAAAACATCCTGCACTTATTACCTCGATTTTGATGAGCCTCGTCAGATCACTGTCGAGCTTGGTGCGTCCAGCCAGGATGTGGAGGCTCAGGTGCGGCAGGCGGTGAGCCAGGAACAGGCTTTGTCAATCCTGCAGCCCTGTTGCGTCACCGATTTTATTCAATAATTTCATATTGTGCAGTAATCTGATGTTCTTTTGAGTCTAATAAGCTATCCATGCTGCAAGTCAGGAGGGGCCCCATCTGTGTGTGTGTGTGTGTGTGTGTGTGTGTGTGTGCAGGAATGTGCCTCCTAAAATGAAAAACATGAATTTTCCATTGAGGAGTTCGAGGACCTCTATAGGAGCTCACTGTATAGATAGACAGGCAGCCTTCTGGGGAGTAACTGTATTTTCCTGAGGGCACCGTATAGTTTCCACCTGTGTTTAGTTGTGTGCAGGTTCACATGTCAGGAGGTCTACGTTCTCAGTTTCTCCACTCTCACTGCCCTCCCTCTGTGGTTGTTTTGTGGCGTTGGAGGCAGGAGCAGGAAGCATTTGTTGTGCACAGGATGCCCCCTAAACACACCGCTCCCACGCGGCTAATAACTTTAACACTTCTTCTTCCTCTTGGCCGCGCACACAAACGGGACACGCTCACTTCCTCTTTGGCAGTCACTTCCTCTGTGGTCAGCAGGCACGACGTTCACTCCGAGTGTGTGTGGTCAGACTTGTCGAGTATAGCAATACTATCTTTATGCAAGCTCCCCGGGGACAAGCAAGTTATGTATTTTCCAACTGATTTCTGTTTTTATTTGGCTTTTTCTACTTGAGTTTTCTCCCCAAATATCTGAAATTTTAATATTTTAAACATAACTTCAAGGTATTATTATACGCCAATTAAACTCAGCAGTTATGGGACTCATGGGTGTGGGAATGCTCTTTTGTCTCTATTACAACCGGGAATATCCAAATAATAATTTGTACTTGCATTAGCAGGCTTTATTAGCACTTTAAGGATTGTTCTCCATGACTGGAAGAGTCAGACAAAGCCTGGTTCAAATTAAGGGACTGTAAGAAAATTAGGGGGCATATGAAGCGTCAGAAGAGGGGGAGGGGTTATGAATTTTTTGTTTTTGCTAAACAGAGGGTGGTCTGAAAATTTTGGGGCGATCAAGGGAGAGTCTTTAATTTTTCCTTTCCCCAGATATTTATTATATTTAATACTTTTCTTGCAGGATTTACTGTAAAAAAATATATTACTTTTATGGTGCCATGGGTCATAAAGGTGCATTTTGCAACATGCAGACGACAACAATCCTGTCTCTGTATCAGGGCTTTATTTCCTAGTTGCTAATTTAGCTACAACAATATTATGTCAGTTTTGAGAAACAGTAGACGTGGATCTTCAGTTCAGGGATTAAACATTATCTCTCTAAAGAGCACGCCACTTTTTCACCAGCCGACAATCACCTTCACTTTATTCTGCATTATGACAGAATTATACAGTAAAGTTAAATGTATCATGTAGAGATATCCTACAACATAATGCATGTTCAGCACAACCCAACCTGTTCTAATGGGTGAAGTGAAAATATTAGGAGCTGAAGCCCCTTAGGAGCCACAGAGCTGCCGCCTGTGCCCCCCCGTTCACTTGTTCAGTGACTGCAGTAATAACAATTACCACGGTCACTGAATAAGATTAAGCTCATTTAGCAGCTCTTTGTTCAAAAACAGAGAGCAGCTGGAACTCTGGGTAAACAGGATGCACCATTTGTTGTGTTTGTATAATTTTGGCAGTTAAGCTAATTCCACTCCTAATGTGTGATTTGGATGGAGGTTCTGCTTGAGTTCAGGGTTGAGTTGAGAAATTTGGCGGGAGGATGTTGTAATTTTGTCTCTAGCAAGGGCAGCGTCCAAAGCATATATTAATATTAATTTTCGTACAGTCCCTAATGAGGAACATTGCCTCTTTTGAATCTCTGATCGCAGGGACTAATAATTATCACTGAAATTTCTATTTCTAAGTTTGGTCTCATTTTTTAAAATGAATATAAAGAAAGCAATGTCATAAGAAGTTAAATATTCCCACGGTGGTTTTTAAATGTTGTATTTCATTTGTACTTTATGTTTATTGGTTTGTCTTATTTTATTTGTACAGGGTTCGTACAGATTTTTTAAGAGTAAAATTCAAGCACTTTCAAGGTATCTAAACCAAACATTTCCAGACTCTTGAAGCCTTTATCATCACATCTAAATTACTATAAATGCCAGGGAAAAAAAACTAATGACAACGGGATTGTTTAATTTCAAATATTAAGATTTTTGGTTTACATGACTGTGTAGATGATGAAACACCAGATTATGTTGAAAGTCGAGCATTTTTCAAGGAGTGTATTCCAACTGAAGCATTTTCCTAACCTTGAAAACATTGGGGTTAAAATGAAGCATTTTCCAAACTTTCAAGACTTTGTACAAACCCTGATTCAGGTTAGCAAAACAACCTTGCTAGCATCATTATTCCTACTACAATGGAAGGACTAAGGAAAGACAACTGTACCAGGAAGCATGTGAGCTACTGTACGTGACTCCAAAACTACAATATTATGGGATTTCAGTTTTTTTTTAAATTCTAGGGAATTCCCATTCTTTGAGAACTTCCCAAAAGGGAGCGGCATTACTATACGAGAAGAGGACATAAATGTTAGTCACAGTCAGCAGTTTTAGGATTTTAGGATTAAAGAAGGAATAAGACGTGTGGTAGTTATCACGTTTTCATTCATCAAAACAGGATCTGATAAGCCGTCATTCCCAGATTTGAATAAAAAGGATGAATGAATGGGAAATCTGTGTGTGTCAGTGGGAGATGACTTGTATGTAGATGAGCAGAGGCCAGCGAGAAGGAAGTAGCCCTCCTCCTCTTCCTCCTCCCTCAGTCCGATCTTTACGCAAGCCTCACTCTGACTGATTTATCTCTTTCCCACTTTCTGCAGAGGAGCAGGAAAACAGCAGAAACCCTTCTGGGATGGGGGGAGGAGGGGGGGGTTTACAGGATGTTGTTTAAGTTTTGGATCCTGTTTTCTTCCCTTTTCCCAAGAAGCTACTCTAACGCAGGTGCACAAGCAGACTCTTCATCTCCACCACCTCCACCTCCACGCCCACCCTCCTGCTGCCAGACCCGGCCCCCTTTTGCCCAAATAAGTCCAGCTCTTCTCCTTTTTGGTGCTCCTCACAAAGCCTTTTGTTGTTTGCGCAGACTTTTTGGCTTCGCTGATCTATCAGAGGCCTGAGGAGATCGAGGAGGACAGAGGGATCAGAGATTTTCGTGAGGACTGAGTGGCTTGCTATTATGCTCCAGAGGCTTTTCTTCTGCTTTCAGAGAAGAAAGTACGGGTCAAGTGAGGCTTTGCTGAATGATATTTACAGTTAGAGGTTGTGGGGCCCAACGTGTCTGCAGGCGCTCTTTTTTTTTCCCCAAGTATGTCAACATAAAATAACTTCTGTTGCTGGACATGAAAGGACGTAGTGGCTGCTTTTGGTTACTTAGAAGCATAAATATCAAAAGTTTAATGAACATAAAAACTCCCCACTCGAGCCCCCGAGTCCAGTGCCGAACCCAAACCTCATCACCCCCCCCAACCCCAGAAAAAAAAACCCAGGGGCTGCATTTCATTATAAATCATTCTCCAGTTTTTAAGTGCGCTGCTCAGAAGAGTTTCCATGAGGTCATCAGCTGTCAGTATGGGAAGCCAGTCACTTATATTCTGAAATTCAAACCAGGGCACGCAGCAGCAACATGGCAGGAATCTCCCGCTGGGCTCGATGTATAAATGGTGGCACAAAAACCAAAAACCTGCAACATGAATGACTTGTATGAATGTGAACAGCCAAAGAGGCTCCATGGACGGGGGGGTGCTTAAAAAGGAAGTCACAGCAGCAGGAAAGCAACACATCCCACAGTAAATGTTTATTGAATTAACAGGTGTGGCTGCTGTTTGTTCATAAAAGTCCAATCTGTGATCCAAACATCAAAAGCTGAGTGTGGAAAGTCATCATGTAGTATAGATGTTTCAAATCAATCTGCACTTTTACTGGATGTCTTCATAACAAGAATGTAACTTTGGCAAAAACATGATGCAGACTAAATGCTCACTATGCAGATTAAAACAGCACAAGCAAGTTTCAAAAGTCCGCCAATTGATATATTCATATTGCACTGAAATGAGTGGAAGCCAACGGCTGCCTGGAAAAGGTTGGAAAAACACATCTAAAAATCTAAAACTGCACAGCATGCATTTGAAAGCAGTCAGCAAAAAAGTTTACGATTTGTAGTTAAGCTAACAATTGATTTTGAACTGATCAGAACCAATACATTTTCTGAGGATTAAAATGAACACAAATTAAATAAATAAATACAAAAATAAACAGATGAATAAATGGATATCTGAAAATGTATGTCCCTTTTTCTTTGTCAGTGATTTAAAGTTTTCACTTTTTGTTTATATTTACATATTACATTTCCACGCTTAGAGATGTGTTTTCACTAAGACCTTTATAAAGATATATTAAAGTACATTTTGCCTTAAATATTACTTTTCAACTCTACCATTTCCTGAGGACTTGTGTTTATGTTGTCTGTTGCCCACCTGTTTGTTATTTAAAGTGTCTTTAAATTGTAAACATTTATGCTACATATACCATTCATGTTATGTTCGTAATTGTGTAATTTTGTTTTCAGCATTTTCTTAAAATGTGTATACATTTGCATGTTTAATAAAATATCCCAGAAAATCATGACTTTATTCCTAAAAAACATGATTATTTAAGATGCTTTTTTCGTTTGTTTTTATATTGGACACTCTCATTGTGATGACATTATGATACAGTTTATGAGTTATTATGAGCTACATAATACATTAAAGTCTATGATGGCCCATTGACTCCACTGGATTTATAACACAGCACCTGTATATCTTACAAACTCTGTTCAAATGTTTTGCACACTGATCAGCTGTGAATATGCTCATTATGACGACATGTAGTTTGAATTATAATACTGTGGTGTTTTAAAGCCCCCCATTGACTCCCATTATACCTGTAACTAATGCAATACATTAACGTCAATAAGTTTTCATATGATGTGAAAGTTCCAAAAATCCCACCAATCAGCATCAATGCTTACAGCATTCACAAGCATTTTCTTCAGGAAATGCTTCTTTAGGTTTTTTTAAATTTCTGATTCTGTTATTTAAGTTTTGTTTACATTAGTTAAACAGGCCTATACATCTGTTTAGAAACACTAAATGCTGATTTTCCAACTATGGCATAAATTAAGTTATATCTGAATATTCCTGTAGTTTATATGGTGAAAGAAAAGAGTGATTGGGCCTTTAGTATTCAAATCAAAGTGATGTGTAACAGTGAGACAGTAACAAAGGCCACCCCTGCTCACAGTAAGGTAAAGGTGCTGGATCTTTGAAAAGCGGCAGGCCTTGAAAGAGGAAGCTCAAATGACGTTGGAGGATCAAGGAGAAAACACATTGGTGGAGCATAAAAAAGCAACTAGTATTAAAAATAAAACAGAACAGCATTCCAGTGACACTGGATAGTGTTGGGCATTTGGAAAAAGCCTGGCATCTCCTGGACCCTGACCTTAGCTTTGAGAGGTGGCCTGATTTACACAACATGAGCGGGTTCAGGGGGTGTGGAGCGGGCTGATGGACAATCCTCCAGTCCTCGTAAATAATAAACAGAAATGTGTCACATGTCAGGATTTTATTTTACTCTCTAAGAATGCAGGACGGGGGTTTTCCAAACTACAGGGTGAACTTTGCTCCCCGAGGTCTGAGAGATGCTCATGAAAGGAAGGAAGACGTTGTGTGGTAAAGTGGAGCTAAAAATATCCACCGCCCGACTTAAAAGTCTGAGTCTAAGAAGTGACTTCAGGGGAGGAGGGATGTGCGTCAAAACACACTGTATGTCAGAGCAGGTGGTGTGTGAGAAACGAGGGCTAACAGGTAGTTTGCTTTGTCGTGCGGCTCCTCACACGTCTCGGCAAACTGTTTAGGGTTTCTTGGGTTTGTTTTGCTCTTCTTAGCCCCTCACTCTCTCATCTCGCTTTTTGTTTGCCAGGGTGCGTAGGAGATTCTGTGTTTTTATTTTCTATTTTCATGCACGTAATATCCTCATACTGTACGTGCGTGCGCGCGCAGAAGTTCAACGGGTCCAGTTCCCAGCCCTGCAGCACACCACTTCAGAGCTGCTGCGCTACGTGACATTTGTCTGGCCTCCAGAGGAGAGTTTACTATCCAAACACATCAGCCCCAGGCCACGAGGGCAATAAAAAGACGGAAAGACATAAAAAGAGAGAACCCGGCAACTGATGTGGTGATATGCAGAACAAACACAGCTAGGTTAAAATTAGGTTAAATTTGGTTGAAAAGTTCCAAGTTTTTTTTAGATGTCTAGGTAACAAAACTGTTGTTTTAAAAGCATTTAAATTACTAAGTTTCACTGAAATAAAGTTACTTAAATGCTGTGCAAACATCAGTGACCTAGAGGTCTCAAAAAACTAATTTTCAACCAAGTTTATTCTGATTTTAACCTTGATATCTAGACTTCTTTTGACCTGCTAATCAACAAATCAGCGCTAAGAAAGAAAAGAAAGAAAGAAAGAAAGAAAGAAAAGTTTTTTACTACGTTTCAAGAGAACTTCATTGAAGTGTTTCTAGGACCTGCTTTACATTAAATATATAGCCATTGAAATGTTAAGTTGAGAATGAAAGAAAAAAAACTTAGCTTAAATACAAAATGCTTTTTAGTCATGGCTGTAGACTCTTAAGGCCTCAGTTTGCTTCAAACAACCAAAAGTGTCTTTGATCGGCTAACAGGGTGTGAACCCCTCCCCCCTCGTTTCCAATGTTAAAACAGCGACGGTTGCGTTCTGAAACATAAAAATCGAAGTCACACCACTTCACACAGTGATTGGCCAGGTGTGCGGAGGTGAGAAAGTAGGAGGAATTTGAACTATTCTCTCAAGTCCTTTTCTGTCACTTTTCACTGTTAGAAAATGTGTGCTGTTATCCCCATCCCCGTTTCATTGTGTCGAGACTACAGAGACACTCAGTCTCTTTTCTTTTATCTTTAGACTGAGTTGGAAGCGATTTTGTATGTCCCAGTTCGTTTAAAGCATACTGAACCCTTTAGTCTTTTTTACTCTTTGGCCTCCCAAAATAAAAGACAAGCTGAAACAACAGAGCAGACATGTGGCTTATTGTGTAAAAATACCTCTTTTTTATTGAATTTCCATCATTACAATTGCACATAATCAGTTTGAGCAATCTAAAATATTTATAGAAATTCATTGAGCTCTAAATGAACAGTCATCAGTCTTTAGAAGAGGCTTTAGAGATGTGTAAATATACTGAGAACTTCACTTCCCATGGGGCAAGGAGCTGTAGCCACGGTAACCCTCCCCGAACCCACCCAACAGCAACGAAAGACCCTCTTCCACGTACAGTAGCATCTCTGGATACGTCTTATTCTGAAAGACCAGCCCGGTGCTGCCCCCGACACCCCACCCCGCATAAAAGAACACAACACCGCAACATCAGAAGTCACATACAGCTGTGTGTACCAGCAGTTTACCACCTGCAACAGAGAAACAGAAAGCTCCACGGTGCACGAGTCACGTCGTAGTAGTCGCCCTCGAGAAGTGTTGTGCGATAGATGGGAAAAACATAGCGTCCAAGAAACCTCAGCACGGTTCACACACAAACAACAGAGTTACACTCAATATAATGTGGCAGAACACACTTTGTAAAGGACTGGAAGCGTTACACACGGGCTTTCTGATATATTTGATTCATCCGCTGACACATTTTGAGGATGAGGAAGAAGGTGAGCAAAATTTCCTCTGATTCTCTCCGAGCCTCAAATGTGTATCTGACCTTCAAACACTTAAAAAAAACAAAAACAAAGAGAGGCGTCTTGTTCCAGTAAAAGCTGCTCGCCTACTGGATGTTACCGACGCACCATCCAGAAATACGTTCCTGTTGTTGGGCGCTCAGATAAACTCAGAGGTTAAGAGGGGAATCACGATGGGACGTGACAATAATCGCCCGCGAAGGACAGTTTCCACTCGGACATCCTGCCCCCGTTAACCCCCAGCGACAGAAGTTTTTCTCAGCAGGTGAGCACGAGCCACAAATAGACTCGTGGACGGGAATTCCCACATGCAGACATACTGTATATGAATGCTCATACAGAAAACACAAAGCCTGACTTGTAGACAAAAAAAAAAGACCTTTGCTCGATGCAGGTTTTGAGGAGGGTGGAAGGTGATGACTGTTTTATCTGTGTGAGCGATGCAACCCGCTTCATTATCTCCCCGGAGAGGAACAGCAGGGTAAAGATAGCACTGCCCTCTGGCCAGCACACTGACTGGGACAGACAAATGCACACACACAAGCAGAATCTCACACACGCACACACACACACACACACACACATAGGAAAAAGCCATATGATGAGTGATTGGACTCTTTTCTCATTACAGCCTATTGAAAATTGAATATGAGTCAGCTGTGATCAGAAGAGTCGGTGCTGTCTGCTGAGTGTGGAGTTACAAGGTTCTGAGTGCAGCTTTGGGATACCGGGCATCAAATATTTGAGTTACTATCTGACGTAACGACACGTGAAGTTTTTAAAAATATATATAACTTAACCATAAATTAATTTATTGTCACCATTAATGGGTGGATACTGTAAATTCTCAAACAATAGCCAGAACGTGGCCTGTTGGTTGGTACTGAATAAAGGCTGGGAAAAAAACTAAATTACAAATCCATTAACTAATAGCTCTGTAAATTTAGCACAATGCACATTTCAACAGCATTAACCCCATCAGTACGGAGACTTTTTTTGCAGTTTGTATACAAGATATTAATGTACTTCTCCAAAGGTTTTAATAGTTTATCTTTTATTTCTGTATTCTCTAAAGTTTTCCTGCAGCTGCCTCACCATCATCTGCCATTTTTGATTTGGTCCAGCTGTGAGCAGCTCCTCTATCTCCTCTGTGCGTTGCATTGTGGGAGAATAGTGTCCATCAAACTACACACACACAAAAAAAACTAAGCTAAATTAATAAACAAGCTGAATTTTGTCACTTCTTCAGTGTGATCGCACAACAAAAACTACTACAAAACTCTCCAGTTACAAAAATGAATTGCTACAAAAAAAAGGGTTGCATTTCCAAACCTGGAATTAGTATGTACTTAATTTTAATGAAATATTTATTAACTTCATGTACGTTACCATTTATGGTCGACAGGTGTTTATCAAACTGCAAATTTGGAAAGCTGCTGCAAATTAAACAAATTTCACAAGAGAAAGCAAAATTCCAAAAATCCTATATATTATCTTTTTGTTTAGTGTTATGAAATCTTGCTGGAGCAGCAATTAGTATAGATACTTTCAATCTGTGAGCAGCTGCTGCTTCTCCTTTACACACTGCCACACTATGCACTGACAAAAGTGTGAAATTAAACTCACAAATCAAGACAATTTGACACGCGCACCAGTATCTTTGAAATATTTGATTTTGTCTATTTTCTGAATTAAAATAAACCTAAGTTAATATGTACTGCAGGATGAAACTGTGACACAGCAACACAGTTTGTTTCATGCTGATTTATTCAGCATTGTTGCACTTTCATGTTAAAGGTACCCTGTGGGTTTTTTGTCCACTAGAGGCACTGTTGAGCGTGGCGACACAATACACCCCAAAGGTTTCAAACTATTCCACTGATCGACAGTTGGTGGTGGTAACATGCTAATAAGCTCAGCAATGTGCCGACAAGGACACTAAAGAAGACATTGAGCTAGAAAATTGAATGTAAACAATGCAGGATTTTAAATATTTTAAAAATCGGCTTTGCAAATGAAAGGAAGAAAGTGCATTCAATATGCTTGTTAGGCCTCAACACACAATGAGTTTTGTTGAGAAACACTCCACAGGCTTCCTCTAAACTGCTGGTAGTGAAACTGAACGCTTCCAGCAAATGTTTCACACTAAAAACTAACGTGGGAAGTTAAGGGACTCTAAACCTGTGGAAGGGTTAGGTGTTGAGTTTACATCAGTAGCAAACAGCAGCATCAACAAACTAATGGGAGCAGAAATATTGAAAAAATAACCTAAAATAAAAGCCTCTTTAGGTGAGGAAAATACAGCTAGTATTTGAGAATTTACAGTACTGCGATTTTATCACAAAAGTCAGAACCTCCTAATTCCAAACTCTCTCAAAAAAAGCCAAAAACACCTTGCTGAAACTGAAACAATGTCCACATAGACTGCAACCTTTCATGGTCAAAATGACAGTTTTCTTACAGTAACGCGCCTACAATGTGACTCTGTGATATGGCTCCTCAGTACAGTGCAAAACATCACAGCAACATGCAGTGTCAGTGTGTCCCAGAGAGGAACCGAAGGACAAAAACAGTGTTTAAGCATCATTCACAAAGACGGAGAAGTGTTTTAATGTAAATGTTCACCACAGAAATGCATTGTTAGGCACTTAAAAGACCTACAAATACCACGCACACCTAAATCACTGCTACTAGAGACCATGCACGTGATGATGAATGAAAGCGGAGCATCTGGTTATTTTCAACAGGTGGGATGTCAGAGTGTCTCAGCTCTCTCCTGGATGCTCATCAAGCAGCAGGAGGGCTGCACACACTGTCCCCCTCCTCTAAGACTCCTGAGCCCGGCTCCACCTGAGCCCTCGCTTTCCTACTCCGGCTCTTTGGTCACATTCGCTAAATAGGTGAAAATTACGCTGATTATCTGATGAACAGAGAGGACTCTGGTATACTGCTCAGCATGAGATCCTCAGGGACTCGCCAGTGTCTTTTCTTGAGAGAAAAAAAACAGCATTCAGGACGAACACAATGGATCGGGACAGACCTGTGCGGAGGAGTGTGACTTGAATTTGGCCAATTTCATTATGCAATAAAACATTGAGGGCAATTAGAGTTTCTCAAGAATATATTTCCACCCTTGGCACAGAAATATACTAATGATGGAGCCCTTAATGTCGTCATTATGGCGGCTGGCAGTGAGTTTTGTCTGACAGACTGCCACCTACCCTCTGACTCACCTTCATTACAAAGGAAGAGTTAGGAAAAGTGGCAAAATGAGATGCACGTAGGAGTAAAAATGCAATCGCATCCACTGTGTGTCATCTGCTCTCAGCAGAGCCGGCTGTGGTCAAACATTTGGTAACCATGATGGGGAGGAACTAACGGAGGAGGGCGACAGTTTAGTACTTTGTCTGTTAGTAACACTTGGAGGAACTTAAAGGAGGTATCTGGAGGACAGTAAGCTAAAGGCCGTGGGACCTGAGCCCAGCGGGGAGCAGATTATGGTGTGAAGGGTGAAAAGAAAGTTGCTTGTCTGCTACAAAACAGGAAACTCCCTGGTGACTGCGTTTAAATGACAGAGCGGACTGTACTGCACTAAGGACAAAAGAGTTTGTTTTGAATGGCGACAAAACAGAAAAGACAGAATATTACTTTTTCAAGAAATACAAATGTCCACAGATGTACTGAACTTCAGAGGGTAGTGTTGTTAAAGGCCCAATCTGTAATCGCTGTGTGTATTACAACTATGTTCACTGTATGTCTGAAGACTTTACTGCCATTTAAACAAACCTTTAAAAGCATCAGAAAACAATCACTTAAAGCTGCACTAATCGATATTTTTATATCAACAAAGGATCAAATGGCAATGTGCAATATGAACGGGTTCACTTGTAGTGACAAACCCACAAAGGATTATCATCCGACTCTCAGCTCGACCTGCCCAGCACCAAACGGCAGACAAACAAAGGTAGCCGCTAGCTGGCCAGAGATTTTTCTCAGGAGTTGATGAAGACCAAGCAGAGCTAAAAAGGAGAGTGAATGTTGGATTTACATTGACAATGTTAATGTTGCTCCGTATGTTCTGGATGTGTAAATAGGCAAATATAACAATTTTATAAGGTGATAATAAGTCTATGATGTTGTTGATGCATGTTTACAGCTTGTTCTGCTGCCCCCCAGTGGCAAAAAATAAAATAAAATCAATGAATGCAGCTTTAAATGTAGCTGTTGTCCATTGTTTCTGCTGTAACACAGGTCTAACAAATGGACAGTTTCTGTTATTAAACCCTTGTGATGAATTTGGACATGAAGTTTGTTACACTGTTGGACTGCCAGACGCCATGTTTTTAAGGTTTTGGTGGTATACTCTGCCATGTAGCTGAATTATTTGTAGAACAGGGCGTTCTTTCTGAAAATGACCGCAATGACTAAAAAGACGAGTCTAATCTATTCATACATATATTATACATATATAGTGGTAGCTTACCAATGGGTGGTAAAAGGTTAAAAAGAAGTCCTGTCGGTTAATTTGGGAGCCATAGCAGATTTCAGTCCTGTTTGTCCTCTTTCACATCACAGGTTGAGTCTTTAAGCAACAATCCAACGGACTGAAGACAGACACAAATACAGAAAACATCACGTGATAACCCAGCAACAAAAATATTTATAGGCAAGAAGATGATGTAAATCCTCCAACTGTGACAATATTCTGCCATCCTGCCACATACAGTATTTCAAGTTTCCCATTTTGTCATTAGAGTAGTACTTGCATAACAACTAAAGGCGTCAGCTGAGCTCTAAATGCAGGCAGCCCGACGCGTTCTTCCATCAGAAACCACCATGAGAAAAAAAAGCCAAGAACCAAGGCAGCAACAGAGATGAGTACAAATGTGCAGAAGAAAAATACTGACGATCTGGAGCTCCATCTACAACGACAAACACAGACTGATGAAAACAAACAGGAAGTGGAATCACGATGCCATGCAGTGTGAAGAGCGAGGAAGCTGATGTGATGGGAGAGGCAGAGATCCCTGCATCGTCCGTACTACAACATGTTATTTTCCTTAGTTGTTGTCTATAGAGAGGCACATAGAAGGCTTGCAAGTTACAGTTCAAAAGCATTTACGTGTTTGAGCCAAGAAGAACACGACAAAAACATACACAGCCCACACAAACACACGAGAAAAGTCTCCGATGGATCGGTCAAGTCTTCAGAGGGAAAACAGCAGTTGTAATAAATAAGAAAAAACTGCAGTAAATATGTCTGGGGCAAAAAAAACCTGGATCTAAATAATAACAACAATAATTAATATAATATTAATAATAATAATAATAATAGTAATAATATCCAGTTCTTTTCATGTTGAACACGGAGTGGAGAGGGTTGTGATTGGCTCAGTACAGACAACAAGGAGAAAATGGGCAATCTTCTCCCACAACTGACCACAATGTCAACACACACCTCACTTAAAAACGTGTGCGTGTCCAGTAGGGCTGCACAACTGATCGGATTCAAATCGCAACTTCGCCTCGTACCTCTGTGCAATCTCATTACACTCGTGTATGTGCATCAGCAGGGCGGTGCGCTGCATCAAACTAAGCGCTTCTAAAATTTTTCCTTAAGTTGCATCCACAAGGGACGAGGCTGATGTAACACGTGACGGACCTTCTATGACACACAAAGTAAATCCAAAGTAACGTCCGCGTGAGAGAGACAGATTAGCCATTAGCCCTATTTGTACAATTCAGCATGTCTCGTCCTTCTCTATGACGGCAGGGTTTTCGCCTTCCCTCGCAATCCCTCCCTGTAAGCCACAAACCACTGGGAGGCAGGCGTCGTTGTGATTCTATTTAAAAGAATCAATTTCGGTCCAAAATTTAGCTCTGAACCCTGTTTGACCGAGCCTTAACACGTCAAAAACAAATAAACAAAAAAAAAAGTCAGAATCAAGGAAATGGACGTATCCAACCAAAGTTCTGACAAAAACTTTATGAACATTTGAAAAAAATAGCCTCACACTCGTTTGTGAGGAACTGTTTCACATTTAAACACAATGAGCACATGCATGTGCAAGCCTGCATCGAAACGCTACAGTCAAGTACAATATGAAGGTACAAAGGCCACGAAAACGACCTGCCGCCCCGCCACAAAAAACATAAATATCGGGAAGTTCATTCAGAGCATCGCTGTAACTGACCAGCTCTCATAGGCACAATGAGACTGCACAGGAAACATTAAATTAACTGTTATTAACTGTTACCCTAAGAAACGCGAGAGAAAATCATTATCTCAACTCTGAGCGCAAAAATCGCAATTTTATCCAAAATCGTGCAGCCCTACAAACACACACATATCATGCACCAGCTCACACACATACAAACACACTTACACACACACTCACAGGCAGCCAGAGCCCAAAAACGTGTAGTAGACCTCTGTTGTAATCAAGGGAAAGCAGTTGAAGTGCAGTACCTATTTGTGACCACTAGGAGGGCCTTGAAGGGAGGCCGAACATCTGCAGGTCTTCAACTATCGGACTCTACAACTGTTCCTCACTGGCCATCTGAGCCCGTTTTCACCCAGAGATATATTCTGTACATGCGATCAATTAATAAACCGATGCAACACTTGCTTTGAGTATACAAACATTTAGATTATACATAGATAGCATTATATCATTCATCTTTTTTATATAATCTGCACCTCTTTTCATTTCTGTTTTTCAGCAAAAAGAAAGAAAAACAAACCTTGAGTTTGACCATTATGACTCCACACACGGTCAACTCGCTAATAACAAACCATGTTTGAGAAGTAGGCGGCGCACAGAGGTGGGACACATCTAACCAGGGAGGGAGGGAGAGTTTTTGCATACAAGACATCTTAAATTATTCCAGATTACATGTGAGGCACCCGTCTCCCTCACCCCTCCCATGTCAGGTGATGTACAGAGGACATGGAGGCCAGGTGGGGGAGGGGACAAACTCCTCCATCTGCTTCGTCAGCTTCTCCTCCGGGCTCCGGCTGTGTGTTTCCAGAGGGAGGGGTGAGAGTACGGCGAGGCAAGGGGGAGGGTGGGGGTGGGGGGTCCTGCAGGTGACGGGGGCTGCGATTGGTGATTTTTGTTTGTTGTAATTTTTCTTTTTCTTTTTCTTTTTAACAGATCTTCCCTCCTCCTCCTCCTCCTCTCCTGTGCAAGTGTGGCGACTCAGTCCCCCAAGATGACTTTCACAAAGCTAGCCACGTCGGTTTCTTTGGCCTCATGGGAGGTGAAGAAGGGATGTTGCTGAGGAGGAAAAATGACATCAATTTAGTCAGAGTGCAATTAGAAATCATTAGAATATGTACTGAAGCATCACAGCTCATCTACTCATATGTGAGGGAGAGGACTTTCAGCCAAATGGAAATAATGGTCATAGTACGCCCTCCAGTGTCTGACTAACAGAATTACAAGGTGCATGCATCCAGTCTGTTCAAACAGCAGAATAATGACATTAAACGACAATTATTAGATATAATAAGAGGAAGAATTTAAAAAGACAACACTCACCATGAGTTCTGTGTAAGTCGGCCGCTCTTTGGAAACTTTCTTTAAGCTGCAGAAGCAAAAAACAACGTCAACATTAATCCACAACACATGTAACTCGTCACCGACGCCGCGGCCGTGCGCCGAACTGATTCTCGTGCTTTCGGTCTCAGAGCTCGGCTTTTGTTTCAGTGATCCCTCCACCTGATAACACGCTCAACAGGCCGACGACTTTGATGTGAGATTCTGTTTAATTCCCAGGAATTAAATCAAACAAGCCGAGCGTGAGTGGACTTCAGTAAAGGAGAAACCACGCAGCCAAACATCATATGATCAGGTGTGTGTCTGCCAGTAAATCACTGCTGTTCCCTGTTCAATGTTTGTCAAAAAGTATTCATTTAGGTTGCTAAAGGCATTCATTTGACAGTATTTCTATCCCAGCAGACTTGTTTTCTAATCATACCGGGACAACAGTCATATGATCACATATACTGTATACTGTATATTCTACAACTACAGTCTGATCTGTTGGTCTCCACTGGAGCAGATGGGGGCACCGCAACAGTCCAGATTCGTCCTGCAGAGTTCAGGATCGAAACTCCAACTTTCAGTGACAAGTCTGAATCTAAAGGCAGTTTTTACTTTCACTTTTTCCTCATTAAGCACATTTATGCATCAAAGTTCTCCAAAATCCAACCAGATCCATCACCCTACAACAGAATCTGTGGAGAAAGGATGTAATGTGCAACTCACAAATATGACAACGTGCCTTTAACCACGCTGATGGGACATAAAAGCCACCAGATGAATATCTGCATGGGTAAGTAAGCAACTGCCACTTCAGTACAAAACAAAAACCAGCACCAGGAAATGAAACCTGAGGTAAAGGATCCCTCAGAGACACTGGCCCCATTTACACTTGTCACTTAAAAGTGTCTCAGGAGTCCAGATAAAATCCAGATGTCATTTGATACACTTTCATTTACACCTGAGAACTGCCAAAAAACGTCAGGAGAGCGATAACTTCTGTTCAGTTTACAACAATAACAGTTTAGCTAGGTTGCTAACAGCTATCCACACAGACAAAGGGATGCCTCGCATGGATGGAGAACGAGCCAGTTTTATTAAACATTTTATTGTCTTCACTCCGCTCCGCCTCCACCCATACAGATCATTCAATGGTGGAACTGATCAGGGATCAGATAAATGCTATGATGGCATGTTACGCCTTCTGTATGACTGTTTGTGATGAAATTGGTGAAGCTGCTTTCTTCCTGTCACTTTTATTAGACTGAATTTCAGCGTAATTTCAGCTGCTATTATCACGGGACCCTGACTGACTTCCACAGACCTCCGTAGTTACACTTGGGAGGAGTAAACATGCAGCTTGGTGAGATGGACGCATTTACATCAGTTTTCTATTTGTCTCATATGCTTCTTGGTTGCCTTTTACACTTTTTTACACTTTCTGATCCACCCCAGGATGCATAACAAGTATAGGCTACATGGGGTCAGATACTGTGAGCCGAGCTGAATGATCAATAATTTGATCAACAGAAATTTAATACATTACAATTCTGATCACTGATTCGTTGTTTAATCAGGCAAAAACAGCAAACATTTGCCAGTTTTAGCTTCTCACATCTGAGGATTTATGTGCTATTCTCTGTTTTATATCACCGCAAACTGAATATCTCTGGATCTGAACAAATTCATGTGCTGAGGAAGACAGTGAGATGCGGTTGAAAGCTGGGGAAAAAAACGAGTGAGTGACCTCGATTTAGGATTGTTTGTCAAAGTGATTATCTTTGGGTTTTGAAAAGAAGCGATTTGAAGACCTTCGACTTTTGATGATTTCATTTTAGAATAGAGTCCCTGTACATCCCGTCAGAATAGGCTCTTGTCCTCACAACAACAGCGACAACAAAAGAATGTCATAATGAACTCAATCTGATAAAGGGGAAATTAACTGAAGCCCACTCAGCTGGGATCAACACACATTTCTGTCTGATTTATTGCGGCTTTGTCAAAGGGCACAGTGACTCTGCTGCCTCCTCGCCTGCAGAGATCAGCCTTGACTGAGTTATTTGTGTGGAGAGAAAAAAAAAAAAGAATACAATAAAAAATGTGGAACTGAATGTTTTCTGGTTCTGGCCAGTGAAAATGGGACAAATAAACAACAGAAAAAGACGCACCACTGAGAGGAGAAGTCCACAAACTCGGGGGAGAACTGGTCGGCAGGAAGCTGGGGCGAAGGTTCTTCCACCACCTGCTTCAGCTGCTGGAAGGGCGTGCCCCACGAGTCGTACGGGAAGCGCAGGATGGCGAGCTCGATCTAAGCCACACAGAGAGAAAAAGAGGTCACTCAAACACTGACAACATGTACCACACAAGCACACTAGCATCCTGGTTTTAGGTCTAATCCATTCATCACCCTGTATACGTGATTCTAACAATATAACAGCGCAGACACATCTTTCTCTCCCCGTCATCCAGCCACACTGTCGTTTCTGTTCAGATAAACCCACTTTGTTTCATGGACGCCTGGACTCTGGATTTAGTTTCTCTATCTGTTCCCCAGTAATAAAAGTAAGGACTAGAGCGACAACACAATTTGTCCTCTGCATCACAGCTGAGAAACTTTCATTTTCGTTTCAGCATGTAGATCATCGTTCTGATATTTATCCTCATATTTTTATCCTATCTTACATAACTCGACTCACCTGCACAATAATCAGAAACCTGGATAACCTTTATATGGTTTCCATCAGAGTTAGCGGTGAAACAACAGAAAACGAATCATCAACAGTTTTGATAATCGATTAATCTTTTAAGTCATTTATCAAAGCAAAAACACTCTTTGGTTCCAGCTTCTCCAATGTAAGGATTTGTTGCTTTTCTCTGATGTCACTTATTTATTTGCATCATTATGTGTTGTTGATTGTGTTCTCTTAAGTTGCAGTGTGTTGTTGTTGTTGTTACACACAACCGGGACACTCCCACATCCCAGCCACAACCAGAATACAAGTCCAAATGTAAACCCACTCAGTGACTTCCAAAATATATTCCACTGCTTCACCTATTATGCTTTTACAAATGATTCACATTTTACCCAGGACGTTCACAGCTACCTGTTTTCCACCCTTCAGACGAACCAAAATCTCATCAACGGCTTCACCTTGCAGTTATTTTAGCATCCGCTGTCCAGGTGGCTCTTCAGCAGAGCTCTAGAGGAGTAACAGGTGCTCCAAAAATCAACCCAAAATCACCCAAAGTGTGTTTTATCCGACACACTGATTGCTCACTCTGTCTTGTCCAGTTCTGATGATATCTTGGAGTAAGACATAAAAAAACTCCCTGCCACCACTCAGAGATCATAATGAAACTGTTCCTTTCACCTCTATCATTTAAAACCCCTCTCCTCTACCCAACCAAACATTTAGCACTCTTATTACCATCCAAATTAGACTTGTGCTGGAACATTTGCTGCTCATCTGTAAATGCAGGAACCAAAGTACGAGTCGGGTTCAAATGACGGGGAATTACCATAGATTGGTGAATCACTGAAGCCAAAATATTCTCTAGTCTGAGTTGGAAATGTGCAAATGAGAAAGCTATGAATATTTAACAACTCATAATAAACGTCTAGACACTACGATGTCTAGAGCCCATGCCTCATAGAATGCCAGATTTCTTTTTTCATACTGAATCATTTTTACCCTTCAGATACTTTTATTTTCTTAGACATTTAGAAAAACTGAGATTTAAGAAAATCCAATGAGTGAGTGAGATGAAAAGTTTCCAATAAAAAGTCATTAAAGCTGATTTACCATTGTGATTCCTAAACTCCAGATGTCTGATTTGACGTTGTAGCCTTTCTGGTTGGTCTCGGGGTTGATCCTCTCCGGCTGTGGGACAGAAGGTCAGATGATGTCACCTATGGCAGCGGTTGTCAAGGACGACCTGCACACTTCCCTGTCATCCTAAACTTCTTGTATACACACACACACACACACACACACACACACACACACACACACACACACACACAGACTGCTATGTTCCTTGAACGCTAACCCAGCCCTAAAACCCACTCAGCCAATCAGCAGCAGAGCAGATACGGTAAAAAGTAACCAGCTCATTAAATGTGTGGATAATAATGAGAGACAGAGAGCAGAGAACAGAGAACCCGTCTACTGATGAGCCGAGGCCTTAGCTCAATAAAAAGTTTGTACTCGTGGTCAAATCCGACTGAAGCTGTGATCTGCACCCCAAGGTTAAACTACTGTCATTTATTGTCCAGAGCAAAGAGCCTACTATCTGAATAACATCAAACACTGGATAAAGTCAAAGAACTTAAAGTCCAACTGAAATTAAATTGCATGTTTTTCTTTTCTGCTAAAGCTAATTAATCATCTCTGTAAATTACATGTCTTGTGTTGCACCTTAGCTTGCTGAACGAGCTACCAAATTAACATCCACTAGAGGAAAAATGCACTGCTAATGTCTGTTTGCAGGCTAGATAGCTAATTAGCTAGTTAGCACATTGAGCATCTTAAAAACTTACCTAATTATCTTAAACAACTCAACAACAAGTCAATTTAGTCCTCATTCTTTAGCTGGTAAGCTACAGTATGTTTCCTTTCACTAATATAAAAATATTAACAATAAATTTGAAAATCTTTGAAAAGACTTGTGATTTCAGTTGGACTTTAAAATGAAGCGTCAGGTTTGTCAGCTGTAAAACAGTTAAATTACAGCACACTGAATCACATGACTACTTTAAAATCTTTTCATTTGGTGTCTTCCTGCTCACCGCCATGTAGGGTTTGCAGCCAGCGTCCATGGTTTTAGCCACAGAGTCGACCAGGTAGCCGCTGATGCCAAAGTCGCACATCTTCACCTGGCCCTGAGTGTTGATCAGCACATTGGAGGGCTTCACATCTACAGCGAGAGAGAAAGACGACACAGCAGTCAGCAGTTTGAGTTTGTGTGCAGCCACTTTATGGTTTTCAGCAGTCACACTTACGAAACAGTGCTGTGGTCGCTGGTAAAGACCAAATGTGTGACTTTAATTTCGTCACTTCTAATCTTTCTGAATGATTATGATGAGCTTTGATGCAACAAGAGCCACACAGTGGTCATGGCCGGGCCACAGAGGTTTAACACAGGAAGGATGAACCCTTTAATGACCATAACAATGTGTCTGCAAGTTGAAGCTCCTCGGCTACAAATAATGTAGACTGTTTGCTGACCATTTTCAAATAAAGCTGTACAGTTTTGGATTATTGGATGCATTTCTTTATCTATCCAGGTAGCCATTTATTTTGATTTATTTCTATATAGTACTAAAATCAATAAGTATGAACCCCAAATGTGCATTAAATGTCAATGTCACATGTGCTGCATGATTATGTGGTTTAAAGGAAAATTAAAGGAAAGTCAATTACAACTTGGGTCTTATTTTTGTAGTTTTGTCCATCATTTCTATCAGTTATGATAAACTTGTGCTCACTTGGAGGCCAGCAGACATAGAGTAGCATTAGCATTCATTCAGAGCAGTGTTTCTGCCCACCCAACAAACGTAAGTCCAGTATTCATCATTCATCATCTTTTAGCTCTGGTTTGGTCTCAACCAACTTCCAAAATAAACCTCACCCAACTCACAAGATACCTGTCTCTTTAGCTGCTAAATGCTCCACTATGTTCACCAGCTAGTTGATAACTGTGTCTGTCTGCTGATGAGATCGCTGACGGGGAACCAAAACAGTAAAGTTGCGGCAAGAAAACCAAAACAATGAGCTGAAAGACTCTAAAACACGTAGAGCTGAGGGGAACTGCAGAGTCGGGTGCTAAATATCTGAGTTCATCACTGTGAGTGACCTCTGTCACATTACACACAGTCATTTAAGCCACTGTTCATGCAAAAATATTGATAAGTGCAGCTTTAAATTGAGATTAATAGGAAAAGTCTGCACTGCTTAACATCAAAACAATAATGTAACTCTGACAAAAATAAATGCAGACTTGATGTTCACTCTGATGGACTACATGACTCACGCTGGTTTCAAGAGTCTGCTGATAGATTTTAATATCATACGGAAATGAGTGGAAACCAATGGCTGCCTGAAAGGTCAGAAAAAAGACATCCAACACAGCAGCATACGTGACTTTTAGTTAATGGGCTAAAACATGCAAAACACCAGCGTGGTCCTTTAATGAGAGGATGGAGCAGGATGAAAGAAAGAAAGAAAGACAGAAAGAAAGAAAGTAGCTCAGTGCAGCTGAGTGATGATGCATCACAGAAGTGGATATTGACACTGTCTCTGAGAGGTTTAATGGGTTTCCACTCAGGCTCTTACCTCTGTGTATGACTTGCAGATTGCTGTGCAGATGCTCCAAAGCTTTTACTATCTGTAATAACAAAGCCCATTAATAAGCAAATGAGAGTTACATAACAGATATCTGTCATTAAGCTAACATGAGCAGAGCGTTCACGGGAGGTATGTCGTTTGGAATTAATTTTTAATCATTGACATCGTGCTGTTAAAAGTGTTTGGAGTGAACTCACTGAGACGGCGATCTTTCCCAGGATGTCCTCGGGGATGGTCATGCCCTTCTCGATCACCTGCTTGTAGAACTTGTCGAGGGAGGTGTCCATCAGCTCCATGCAGATCCAGACGTCGCCCTGGCAACAAAATTTGGAAAGAGATCAGGAAAAATGGCAGCAAACAAAGCGCCAGGACGCATTCCAGACAGACGGGAAGCCACAGATTTTCCAGTGTTTTAGTCACGGCGAGGAAATCCTGGACATCCACTCACTGCTGCAGGAAGTTATCTGCATCCGAAAAATCTTCAGAGGTGTTTGTCATCAGTGCACACTGCTGGTTCTAGCTTTGCTGCAAGTCAACAATGGATGCAGATTTGAACTATAGATACATTATCGGATATCAGCTGATGTCGGCTTATCACAGATACATCAATATCGGAGTAAATATCAACAGATATGAAAAAGACATTACAGCGCAGTAAAAATGAAAACACAAACTTACATTAAACATGAAGTAAGGAAAATGTTAGTAAAACATACAGAAAAATGTGAAATTAAATGTTTTATAGGCTGCATTTTTACATATATTTGACATTCATTTTTCTTAATTAAAAATGAACATACTTCTGTTTTTACTGTTTTGCTGCTACCGTCATTTATGATACTAAAGTTTACTGTTTAACTGGACAATGTCTCATCTCAAGGGTAATCCACACCGGCAGCGTCACTCGTCTGTCTCACAGAACAGATTTGCTGCATTTTATCAAAGTTTAATTATGTTAATTAAATATTATATTATGTGTTTATGTTTTTTTTTTTTTTTTTCAAAGAGCATTGGCTGATATATCAGATATTTTTTATCTTTAAATATCAATATCGGCATCTAAAATCCTGTCTCCGTCAGTAGGGTTGGATATTGTTTGAACATTTTTTTAATACTAATTCAGATACAAAACAGAGTTTCAGATCTTGTTTTGATGCCTCACTTTGAGAAAAAATGTTTTTCTACAAAACAACATTTTTCTGTTAACAAAAGAAGCCAAACTTCTTGTTAAATGTCCTTGTCGAAAAAATGTTCTAAAATGTGTAAAATAACTATAACTAATAAGTAAACAGAATTATGAATACGACCAGACATTCAAGGCTTTCTTTTGGTAGTTGACAGTACCAATTTCAGCTGATACTAAAAATGTATTGAGGTTTGATACACAGCCCTAAAGTGCAGGCTCTAGTTAGACTAGAATACAGCATGTTACCTCTCTGAATAGTGCTCCGTAGAAGGTGACTGTGTAGAAACAGTCCACTGTCCTCATGGAGATGTCCAGGTCCATGAGCAGCCTCTTCTGCTCCTGTGTGTTCACGGTGGCCCGAATCCTCTGAGGGAGGACAACAGGAAATATAAAGGTTCAAAACAACGGACAGTTCAGATGACACACAATCCTCCTTCATGACTGTTTGTAGCACTTCATAACATGTGAAGAAAAAGTGAATATATGCAGCTGTGCAGACTGGGTCAATGCTGTCTCCTTGTACTTTAACCTTCTTTGTTTATGTCATTTTATCCTCCGTCTTGATGATCATGAAGTAATCTGCCCGGTGCACTTGCTTGTACAGAGCTTGACTAACAGTATACTAACAATTTCTTCCCGTCTGCAGCTGGCCTCATCAACAAGGCCCATGGCCCCAATTACATGTTACATTAACGTACAGTCTACACACCTGACTAACGCACATCTTCTGGATTACTATCTTGCACATTGCAAATATTTTTTATACTTTCTGAAGTTTTGCACATTACCAGGTCAAGATTTTTTACATCCCTGCACAAAACTGTACAGCTCTTTCATTTAAAATTAACAGTCATATTACATTTTTTGTCAGTTTTATATTTATGCTTCTTGACTTGCAGTACTTGCTTTATCTTTCTTTATATTCTCTACTTACTGTGTTTATTGTTATGCACCAATATACCAAAGCAAATTCCTTGTATGTGGAAACCTACTTGGCAATAAACCTGATTCTGATTGGCCGATGGCGATCAAACTTGCATTGCTGCAAAGGTTTTCTGCTGAACAACTGTGTGTTTTGTTCCAGTGTGCCAACACAGTGCTGTTGTTCAGTGCCTTTACATGACAGTCGGCTTTCTGCAGTAAGCTTACTTCTTAAATTAAATATGTTCTTGTTTCAAGTAATTGAAACTAAAACAAAATAGCTTCCAGAAGTTTCCTCCGCTGAATATTTGTCTATTTGTTACATTCAGATGACCTGCCTGACCTGGTTTTCTCTGAGAAACTAACAACTGCATATGTGAAAAAAGTTTTAAAGAGCAAAGTCTGAGAAATGTCACTCGAGTCAGCGTCGGTTGGGGCTGAAGACTACAAGTCTGAAAAAAATCTGTTGGTGTGGAGTTAGAAAGACGTGAGCTGACCAGACCTCTGCAGCCCGCTGCTCAGCTCTGCTGCAGGCTAGCAGCTCGAGGCTACATTAGCCGCTACTAGCGCAACACACCTGATTCTCAGACCAAACTGTCGAAGTGCATTGTGGGTAATGTAGGTGCCAGGTTTTGACAAGGAAGAAGGATAATGTGTGAGGATATCTCTGTTTCTGCTGCATCAATTTTGATCCTTCTTTTTTACTTTTTACTGTACATCATGAGTTTAAGTGCATGTAAACATGCTGTATTGCTGAATTTCTGACGCAGTGCTAAAGTTCTCTGATCTAATCTGATTCTTCCATCCATGTACCGAACACCTTTAGTGTGAAAGCACGAGGGGCTCTGGAAATGCAGAAGTGGACCGTCCTTCGCTCACCTTCACAGCCATGATCAGGCCACTGGGCACGTGTCTCATCTTGTCCACCACGCCGTACGCTCCTCGGCCGAGCTCGCAGATCTGCTCCAGGTCATCTGCCTTCACCTCGAAATTCTGCTCCGGACACAACAAGAGAACAAGGCCAGATGAGAGGCGGACACAAACACTGACAGAGGAAACAGGATGAGAGGATTAAAACAGTGAGAAACAGGTCGGTTGACTGCTTTCACCTCGGTTTTAAAGAACATGTACAGCTACACTGCAAAAACGTCAAGAGGCTTTGAAGTCTGAATCACTAAACACAGCCTCCCTCACAGTGCAGCAAGATGCAAAACATCTTTTTATTTTTTTACATTCAAGCAAAATAAAAATACAAAATCATTCACTTTGACTTCTGGCCAACTGGAGCAGAGAAAAAGCAGGCACCTCTGCCAATGGAAAATTCCACTTATTTGATGAGTTTAAAATAAATATTTTTACTGCCTGACGGGCAATAAAAGGCATTCCAGTCTCCCCACGATCAGAAGTGTTCAATTCGGCCGTAATGTTCACCGGGGCGTTCTTTACGGCTAACAGACCCTTTATTAAGCCAACCTCTGTGGATTGAGAGCGAGGGACCTTACTAAACTGAAACTACACTGGGAGGAAGAGTGAAGAGTTGTGTAAGAGTCCAAGGTGAGAGAAAAACATATAAACCTTGAATGGGATTAGGAAAGGTGCAAAGATGAAAGTAAATAAGTCCCAATCCAAAAATGAGCCAAAGAAATAAAACTACCTTCTCTCCGATGGTTACACAAGCTTTCGAGTCCAAGTCTCTGGGGGGTCTGAAACACACAGACAGACTTTTTATTACATAGAAACTGGTTAAATAACAATAATACAGTAAAGCAGAGAGTAAATGTCAGACAAATCTCAGGGGAAATCTGCAGGACGAACACGATGTTAAAGATCTGTTTGTCAATGAAAATCTAAATGTCGACGTCAGGAGCAGGAAATACAAACAGACTAAATTAAACAGACAAGCACATAAAGTTGATCTTCTTCTTGTTAACAGTAGTTAAACTTTACTTAAGGTCCGCTTAATAGCATTTTCAGGAGCTTTCAACCTCATCTCATGGTCTTCATCATTATAAAATAATATTTAAAAAAATACAATTTTTACATTTTAAAAAGAAATAAAATCATAAAATCTAAAAAGATAAAAAATGTAATAAATTAATATTTTTTTAAATAAATAAATAAAATGGAATAAAAACAAATAAATTAGAAAATAAATAAAAGGACACGATTAAAAAATGTAATTAAGACGTTAAATAAAATAAAATAAAAATAAATTAATTAAAATGTAATTTTGACAAATAAAATCAATAATGTGAATGCACTGTATTTACAGTCTGACAGGTTTCTCAATGAAGATGATTCACATTAAGACAAACTGAACATTCGTCTTTCTGCAGCTCAGAATTATTTTGGGCTCAGCTGCTCTACGAGCATCTGCAAGAGCGAGGAGATGATGAACAAAATGTACAAATGATTCTGTAGAAAGTCTGTGTGTGTTGAAACAAACGTCAGGTGTGTGATGTGAAGAAATGAGCTTTTGGATTTTACATTCACATTTGTGCTCAAGTTACAACACCCAGGACAGCTGATGTACTAATATATATTAGCATCATTAGCGTTGGATGTGATAAAGTGTGATGGTAAACTTACACTGCGGCGGGAGGAGGCTGCTCAAACACCTCCTTGGAGAGCTTGAGCACCGGCTTCCTCTTTCCTGAAAACACACACAAAACACAGAACATCGTTAGAAAACTGAGACAAAACCTTCAAGGGTCGACATGACGATTTAAACCACGAGACGTCAGACATTTTACTGTTTATGCCTAAATGTCCTTTTAATATCTCTGGTTGTTTCAGGTCTTTGTGAGAGATGCTGCAAATGGATGCTGGATTTTTATTTGGGTATCCAAAAACAGCTCCTCAATTGATTTTCCACAAATGATTACTACATCACTATATATATCTATATCTATAAAGCATTAAAGGCGGCAACTAATGATTATTTTCATTATCGATTAATCTGTCGATTATTTTTCACTGATTCATCAATTCATCATTTAGTCTCTAAAATGTGAGAAAACAATGAAAAGCACAAGTTTCCAGAGCCAAGTGGGAATCTTCAAACCTTTAAACCAAACTCTATTCAGTTTACGAAGATTTTAACAGAGAAAAGCAGCAAATCTTCACATTTGAGAAGTTGGAACCATATTAATTTTTTGATTAAAGACTTTAGTGATTATTATTTCTGTTGATTAATCAACATTGTTATCTTTCTGATTAATTGATAAATTGTTTCATTCCCAGAGAACTGAAATACACTCAATTTACACTGAAACAGTGAAAAACAGAAAATCCTCACATTTGAGAAGCTGGAACCATGAAAAGTTTGGCATCTTTGACTGAAAGATGACTTTATGGATTAATCCATTATCCATATTGCTGCCGATTATTTTACTGTGAATCGATTAACTATCTCAGCTCTAGATCAATCCCCTAATGTAACTTGTCAGTGTGTAATGCACCGGCTTTCCAGTATTGGAGCAAACTTGTGTAATAGTTTGTTCTGAGTGAAGGCAGACTGATGAGACTCCAGAGAGGACGGTCTCACTGGCAGCCGAGCATACCAGAAGATGAAAGCATACTTAACTTCTTAACATAGCTCAGGATGAGAGATGAGTTGATCGGACTTCATCCTGGTCAACCTTCAGCAACAGCAGAGTGTGCAGTCTGTAAACCTGAGCTTTCTGTCCATTTGCAACTGAAATGATGACTAAAGCTAATTCATTTAAAGTTTAAAAAAAAAGGGAAACTTGAATAACATTTAGAGTGAGTCAGTGCTCGTTGTGTGCTGAATAACTGACTCTGTGTATCTGCACTCCACCAAGATTCAAAGTCACAACACTGAGGATTCGATGCTTCTGTCCAGAGCTTACAACAGCCATCAGGCACTTCAAAAACTCCCACTGATGCAAAATGACTCAAACTTCCTGCAGCCGTCTTTCTCTCTAAACAAGGACCAACACAGAACGCTCCGTATGTGCTACATCCAGTCTGCAGCTTTTTTAAAAGCGTCCTGTTGATATAGCAACAACCGAAGCTCCGTCTTGTCCTCGACACTTACGGTTGGATGAAGGAAGTGACTCCAGATCCTAATTGAATGTAACAGGTGCTGAGAGCAAGAAGAAGAAGAAGAAGAAGAAGAAGAAGTCTGGCAGCCCAGGTGTGCTCGCTCCATCTGGAGATGCTGCACTGATGGTGTAACGGCCGGGCGCCTTGTTAACGGCTCATCACAGGTTCATAAGGTTGTGTGTGTGTGTGTGTGTGTGTGTGTGTGTGTGTGTGTGTGTAGTTGCCTTGTCTCCAGACAGCATCTGGCTCAAACCTCCTCAGACCGGCTAGTAGCAGTTGAACCCAGTCAGTTTGTTCTAGTAAACGTACACGCGGAGCTGCTCCTCTGACAAAGGTGAGACCAGGAGGAGGGGCAGCCATGTTGGATCCGCCTCTGATGCATAACAACTTTCCTTTTTTTTTCCATTCCCCTTTCGAATGCTTGGAAACGTGTGTGTGACGCTCTGAGCAGCTGACGCACAGCGCTTCAAGGTAATATTTAAAGTCACCCCACTGTGCTCCGCCCTGTGATGTCACAACGTGCTATTAAAAGTTAAAACTGAAGGTGTGTCTCCTCGAAAGAAGAGGAATGGAGCCAGAGGAGCAACTGGAATTTCTCACATCGCTGTCTTGTGAGGAAATACAAACACATGTAGCTGTGGACGGATCTGTCAGTCAAAAAACTGTCTGAAGGCATATCACTCAAACACACACACAAAGCACGTCTGGTGTGTCCTGGTTTGTTCAAACAGTGCAGGGTGTGACGCTGCTGTGCTATGCGGCCCTCCACCGGTGGCCTCTTGCTGCCTGCCTCCTGGTCTCCACTTTCCAAAGCAGCTTTGTTGCACTAAAATGTCAGTTTGAGCCCCTCCTACATGCATTTACACAGACAACAATGGTAACTGGAGACCAACACTCTGCTAACAGCTCCATAACCAGCACACACTGAAACCCAGAAAACACCCGGAGAGAGAGAGCACCTGCACCAAGTCTGCACAACCCTCTCAATGTGTTGCTTTAATACTATAAAGTGTCTGGATATCTTTCATCTGCATGTCAGTCAGCAGAAAACCATGCTGATTGGCTGATGGCAGGATTAATTGTGCAAAATTTGAAGTGAGACACGCTCACGACTGCCAAGTTGTAACCATTTAAATGTGTCATGTTGCTGTAGCACCAGCTATAAATGGCAAACACACATAAATACAATCACATTTAAAAGGATCATTTACAGTTAAAATGTGCGTGTGTCAACTTTATTTGGTTGCAGCTGCACAATATGTTCAAAACTTGTGGCTGTTTTTCTCAATTAGGCCACACCTGCAAGAATTTGACACGTCAACAACCAAATTAATCATTTTAATTTCAGGTTAAGTGCTGAAAAATAATTACTTGATTAATTCTGATAATCAACTGATCTCTTTGTGAGGGTCATTTTTCACAATTTTTCTGACATTTCATGATCCTCAGGCGTTTCCCCAGTGTTTTGTACCAGATTTGGTGGAGAATGGATGAAATTTGTACAAAGGGTAAAAAAAAATGTTTGCAAAAAGTCAAAATGGGCAGCACCAACAGGAGGAGTTAAAAAAACGGCCATGTGGTGGCGCTAATGTACAGAGCCCTACAGGTGTCACGGGGAAAAAACAAAAACAAATTTGTGCACAAAAGTTAATAAATCGTTCTCACAAATTAACAGAACATAACTTTCTACAAACCTTAGAATACCAAAGTTTAAAGGAGGTCAAAGAGACCACAAGTATATCCACGTTACAGCCCGACCGACCAATACTGAACTTTTGAAGCTGATACCAATATCGTCATTTAAGAGTTTAAAGACAGATGTGGATATGCTTCCCTTAAACAAACCTTAAAATGTCAACAGTGTTCTTTATCGCTGTGCACAAATTATGAATTTAAGAGAACGAATTAGGCCTTTTCTTTGACACTTTCCAGGCTCTGCACTAATGGATCCAGATCCACACCAATAGCTAATCAGTTCCTCTTGGCCTGTGGTCTAACTGTCCTCCACAATTCACAGAAATCTGAACACAGCCTCTTTAGCAGAAGTAACTACAGGTTCCACAAGAAGAGAGAGGATCAATAAATACTTTCATTTGCATTAACTAGACCTGGAAACGTCAGATGATTGACCTCAAACAATGTCAGAACAAAAGATTCACTGTGCGATTACAGCAAAGTGACAGCATCCTTTTTCTTTCTCCACGAGTGCGAACACTGACTGAAAAACCTTCTGCCTTACAGCCTTCAGTGCACTGAGATCATGAGACAAGAGGCAGCATGCTCTTCAGAGGAAGTCGACAGATTTATTCTCCAAACCTCAGCACGCATATTAACATGCACAAAGCATTGCAGTCCCCTTTAATATACACACACACGGGCGAGACACAGCTGTCCCAACACGAACACTGTGGGCTGCAGGAACAGATTTGTATGTAAAGTGCAGTAAGTCATGACAGGCAGGTATTGGCGTGCTGCATGCTGTGATAATGAAGGTGATCCAGCAGCCACACATGCAAATCAAACTGACGTGCAGCTCAGTGCAAAGACATGTCTCAACCAACAGGAACGCTGGAACCTGCTGCTGCTGACGGAGAAGAAGAGAGAAGACTAAAGAGAAGAAGAGTAAGGAAGAGAGAGGAGGTGGGGGGGGTCGTCGGGCCAGTGGATTATGTAATCTATGAGGCTGGCAAGAATAGGCATGTGCTCTGCTTTGTATCATAACACAAAGCAATGATTGGAAAAGTATTCAGATCCTTGACTTAGAGTAAAAGGAGCAATTAGAGCAGAAACAATTAGACAATTAATCGATCGACAAAAAGTCAAGTTTAAGTAAAAACATATTAGTATTTAAGTAAAAATGACAAAAATTCACTGGTTTCAGCTCCTCAAATGTAAATATTTTCTGGTTTTCTGAGTCATCTATGACAGTAGATGGAATATATTTGGGATTTGGAGCGTTGGTTGGAACAGAACAAGACCTTCCCCAGACCCCAAGACCCCTATACATTTATAGACTAAATGATTTATTGATTAATCAAGAAAGACATTGGACGATTCATTGATAGTGAAAATAATAGCTCTGGTAGCAAAAACACAAATTAAAAAGACTCAATTAGATTAAAAGGTCCAGCGTTCAGTATTGCACATATGTAAAAGTACATATGTTTTAGTAGCTACAGGTAATTAAGTATGAAAAGTAAGCACTTATTATGCAGAATGGCTCATTTCACTGTTATATTATTATCATATATAATGCAAGTAAAGATTTTTAATTAATAAACCGGTCAGTTGGTCCACACTGAAACATCTCAGCAACTATTAAAAGGTTTGACATGAAGACAGACAGATATTCATGGTCCTCAGAGGATGAATCCTAATCACGTTGGTCTCCATCTAGCGCCACCATCAGGTCAAACTCTTCATTTGTCCAATACTTTCGTTTATGACCAAATACCTGCAAAACTAATAACAATCATCATCCTCAGCTGGACTTTGTGTTTAGTGCTAATTAGCCAAAAAAAAAAAAAACCCTGCTAAGATGGTGAACATTGTAAACATTATACCTGCTAAACATCAGCATGTAAACACTGTCACTGTGAGCATGTTAGCATGCTGACGTTAGCATTTAGCTCAAAGCATCGCTGTGCCTAAGTACAGCTTCACAGAGTCGCTAGCATGACGGCAGACTCTTAAAATCACTATCGCCTCTTAACATTTTCTTCTGAATAATTGTTTCAGCACTAATACTACATACAGTATACTATTACATTATTATGATGCATTAGCATGTAAGGAGCATTTAAATGTTGTAGCTGGTTGAGGTGGAGCAGATCTGAACCACTTGTTGGGTAGTCCTAACCTTTAACACTGCATCAGTAAAGAATGCAATATTTCCCTCTGAAAAGCAGTGAAGTACAAGTATCAAGCAGCATAAAATGGAAATACTCAAGTAAAGTACAAGTACCTCCGACTGTACATAAGTACAGTAAATGTACTTAGCTACTTTCCACCAAGCTGACTAGGAAACAGGGTGAGCAGTCTAAAAATATCCCATTTCAGACGTTCTCCAGATTATGTTGCATAACTCAAATACACAATTCCTTCCTTTATTCTTGCTGAGCTCAGCATCAAACTTGCGTACTGTGGTCGGCAATGTAGGTTAATTAAAAGCAGCAGTACATATCATTCCTGGTGATTTGCAGCACATGAGCTCAAGTATGCAGTAAAATGCCAGAGAGAGGCCACAGGAGATGGGTGTCTACGCTCCCAGTTTCTGCCACACCCGATATGAGCATGCAATCAGCCTCGTCATGCACGCGTGTCAGTTTGTGAGCAGTGAAAGGAAAAAAATAATGCTGACAGGGAGGTTTGCAGGGCAGAAACAGAGACAGAGTGCACGCAGAAAGCCTCGGTGTGAGAGGGCAGGTGACGGCCGGCCGCGGCCTGCGTGATAATGAGCCCCGGATCACGGGCACACACGAGGCCTGCCACTAACCCACACATGCACTCCGGCTGGAATTCCAACAATCCCAAGAGTTCCTCAATGGAATTCCACTGAGCCAGAGGAAGACAGATCAATCACAGACGGTGGGAGGCAGTGAGCCGCAAACAAGTGACACAAGGAAGGACAGGAAAAGACAGCAACACAGAGAGCAGCACAGAGGGAGGCAGGGAGGGGGGAGATTTGAAAATAACTCCAGTCGGAGCCCTGGGCTGTTTGGCCCCCTCCGACCGCTCTGGCAGTTTGAGAGATACTCTACACTTCCAAAGATGGCAGCTCCTTTAGGTTACAGCTGTTGGAAGCTCCTTTGGGAATCATGTCGTCACCAGCTCACGCTACACTTCCTGTGTGCTCAGCTCAACTTGAATGATACTCGCAGAAAGCGGAGAGTGTCGGGGTATCGGCTTCAGGTCGCCTCAGAGCAAGAATCCTGCTTCCACTGACTGAATCCGGGACAAATACCTGAGACCACGACACCTACCTCGTGGCCCTGAGAGATCCTGCAGGTTCACCTTGCGTTGGCCTGTGCATTCTGCAGCATTTCATGCCGTATTCCAACTGATGGGTTTGTAGATGGTAGATGTGGGTTGTAGCAGCAGTTGATGGACCAGGACCACTGTTTTGGACGTTTCAAAATGTTGCACTACCTGTGTCACAACCCTGTACACACAGTAATCTGACCTAGACAGTTTGACGTCCAGCTCGTACCTGTACATGATAGCTTGATATTTTTGTTTGGCTGTATGTCTGTGTTTGTATCATCCTTGTAAATTTGTCCTGTGCAGAGAACTAATGTGAACTGGAGTCAAAGTCCTTGAATGTGTCAACACACTTGGCCAATAAAAGTGATTCTGATTCTGAAACCACACAATGTAAAGGAGCCTTGGGACCAAGCACTGCACATATTGTACTGCTCACGTGATTGACTGCCAGGCAACAAGAAGATGTGGAAGTCAAGAATCAGTTCATGGGAGCTGAACTTTTATTGTTGTTTTACAATCAAGCATGATTCTATTCAGGGCCCTTTCAGACGTGATATCTGAACAAGTAGCCAAGTCACTTTTCTGTTAAAGTCGCAACAGCTAACTGACTCGGTCGAACGCAGTGACATTTCCGTAACACTTCCAACTTGACTCAAGCCTGAAACGAATGCCGTCACATTAACAGACAGACAACATAATGCACAAGGTCCATTTATTAGAGGATCCACCTGTGAGAAACGGAGTCGACGGTCCCCTGCACTCATGATGGTCAACAAATAGGCCTTAAACTGCAAAATACTTAGGAAACCGAGTCACTGATGCAGCCTGTAATGCATCTGAGAACACAGACATGAGCTCAAATGATACTTTCCACATCCACGTGGACCTGAGGGTCTGCGTCAAGACAACATGGGAGAACATGTCCATGTATGCAAACACCCAATGTAGTACAAACACAACTGTGTCCGTTTTTAACTATATCTGCCCCTATAGATGGCGATTAGCCGATCGATAGGACATTGACAACATGATTGTTCAAGTCCTTTATCAAGTAAAATGCAAAACAAATCTCAAATATGATGATTTGCTGTTTTCTCTGTTTTATATCATCATTGTAAATTGAATATCTTTGTGTTTTTGACTGTTGGTTGGACAAAACAGAACATTTTAAAAAAGCATCACTTTGGGCTCATGTTTCACTATTCTCTGACTTTTTATATTAAACAATTAAATAAACATGTATCAAGAGATGAATCGGTTATGCAAATAATCTTTAGTTGCAGCCCTACTTGCTAGTAGCACATATAAATGTTCCACTGTGTTTTAATGGGACTCTTTTCTTTCTACTCACACATACAAAGACAGATATAGAATGAGCATAAGTCGCCAATTTACCAAAATACGTTTTCTTTGCAATCACTGCTGAGGTGCTAATTGGAGCTGGAGATGAGTTGTTTTATTCAACACAAGTAGAAAACACAGGTGCTTTGAGAAAAAAAAAAGCAAACGTGTAAAAACTGCTGTCATGTGAGCATTAAAAGTAGCTTCAGATTGCTTCTCATGCAAGTACAACAGTTATACAATTCAACCCAGAGAAAATGGCTGCCAGTGCAGCCACTTTGATAAATCACCATCCACATGTGGAGTGAAATGTTTGGCAATAACTAAATTCTTGTTGGGCTGACATACAGTGTTGTGTCAAATCCAGACAGTCATCAAATGTAGCACAAATAGATTTCCCTGCAGAGTAAATTCAGCTTAAGTCTTTATATGTTTTTCAGACAATTCAAAACTGGGATACAAACAGAAGAGTTGCAGGCTGGCGTGAAGTGCACTGGTGAAAAAAGGGAAAGAAGTATACATGCATCATGCAATTAGATGGAGCAGATCTCCACCTGCAATAAATTACATTATTTGCATCCACTATCTTGCACCCATCACCATCAGACAAGTTTGCTGCAGTCTGAATGCATGCATGCTTACTCAGTCAACCCCCCCAAAATGCTCTGAACAATTCTACTGTTATTGCAGCAAAAAAAAGCCACTATAGGCCTGGAACTGGACCAACAATTGGCCCGTCGAAACAGCAAATTTAGTATCTGTGCAGCTGAAAATGCAGCCTCCATTTGCATGACAAACGGGACATTTGTGCAGGGGCGCGAGGGCCGGCCGAGGCTGCAGGGGGACACGAGCTGGGAGGGCCGCTGTCACTCTGCCATCGGCCAGCCGAGCACACTACAGCAGTCAGCACAGTACAGCGCACAATAGTGAGGGCAAAAACTGTTTGGGGCCTCACAGGGCAGCGCTGGAGAAGGAGACGCGAGACTTTACATGCATCTGTGCCAAATGATATGAGAATAGAAGGAAAGTAGCAGCAGCAGGGTGAAGTGACTTCGCTCAGTCTGCCATGGTTTTATTGAAACACAAGGACATGTGGCTTATTTTAGCTTTGCAGATTTGTACTTTAAGTTATACACCACTTTTATGCTGAACAGTCTGTTTAGGGCTGCAAATAACAGTTCATGTAGTTTGGTTCCTTTTTTTTTGGTACCAAACAAAATGTGGTCATTACACCGGGTATCAAAAACTCTCAAATGTCCGGTCAGGTTTATCTTGTCTACTTATTCTTTGATCAGATAGTTCCTGATTTAATTCAAAATGTAAAACATTTTGCTCAATTTTATTTAGGCAAAGTTCTTGCACAGCTGCTTGTGTTTTAACATTTAACATTGGAGAGCTTTGGTTTCTTTCGTTAATCGCAGAAATTCTTCATCCAGCAGACACAAAGCAACATTAGCATTTACATGGAGCCATGTTTCTGTCCAATATTCACTCTTCTTTTAGCTCTGGATTCTCCACCAGCTCCTGAGAAAAATATCTGGCCCTTTAGCTGTTAGATGCTTCACTTTCTTCACCAGCTAGAAGCTAACTTTTTTAACTTTGGATATAAAACCAAAACAATGAGTTAAAAGACACTGAAACGCTCCATAGAGCTGAGGGGAACTGCAGAGTTGGGTGATAATTTTCTGTGGCTTCGTCACTACAAGTGACCTCTGTCACATTACACATAGTCATATGATCCATTGTCAATATTAAAATATTAGTAGCTGCAGCTTTAAAGTAAGGTATTAAAATACGCATATTTTTTTTACTGGTACCAAAACTCAGGTATCATGTTTGGCACCAGGGCTGTTACTTTTATTCTAAATTCAATTTACTACTTAAACATGGGGGGAATTGGTAAAATGCACCGCCACACTGATCTATGCCCTGCTGTCCGATCAGTAAAACTAGACTGTTGTTGTTCTCTTCGCTAACGCAAAATGGAGGAAACAAGCGAAAACCATGCTGAACACCAAACCACCTGAGAGGTAATGTGTGGGAGCAATTTGGATTCAGCACCATAGATGGAAAAAAATCGTGAATAAAGGTAAGTTGGTTTGCTACCTTTTAAAAATTTGCTTTAATGTAACATTATCACAACAGCAAATCTGAATCAGCTGTTAGCAGCCAGAAGCCTGATAATCAGACTGAGTTCACCATTTCATTTCACTTCAGATCACTGAACATACCGGAGCTCAGACCTGGCTGTTAGCTTGCCACTCAAATCAGGTAGAGGAGGCACTTATTAGGCTACATGGGTTTCGTACGAATTAATTCAAATTATGTGTTAATTCACATACATTCAAAGTTGACTTTTTGAAAAAGAGACAACTGTAGCAATGACAATTCTTTTTCTAAACAATTATTCCGACAGTAAACAGTCCAAAACCCAAAGATATTCAAATTACAATAATATAAAGCTGAAAATAAAACAGTAAATCCTCACACTGAAGAAGCTGAAACCAACAAATGTTCAACAGGCATCCTCACGAACGACAAGCTGGAACTGGGGAACGTTTGGCATTTTTACTTTAAAAATAAAAAAAAAAAAGATTATTTTTCCGTCTATCAACTAATCAACTTATCATTGCAGCTCTAAATAATTACTTGTTTCAACATTACTAAGGATTCTTCCACACAGCTGCAGCGGAAGCATTTATTGGGCCTCGAGGTGACTGACTGACTTTCGTTGCCAGCTCCATTTTGTTGTTGTTTGTCGTGCTACAAAAAGTCAAGACAAAAACTTCATCGAGTGACTAATCGATGAATCGACTGTTGGTCCCAGCACTGGATCTGTGCGTGTGCTGTTTTCTGCACCGTACAACTTCAATGAATGACAACAGAAACCCACTTCTGCTCTCAGGAAAGTCCCAAACCGACTCATTCACCTACAAACAACAGCAACAAAAGAAATGTCTGTGCATTATTCATCAGAAGATGAACTGGCTGCAACAAGACAGTTCCTCTGTGTAGGTGGGTGGGCAATTGACTGTACCAGATAAACAGTGAGAGGCTCTGACCGTCAGGGGCTCTCTCTCCTACCTGCTCATGTCCTGTACAGCCTCTGAGTGTATGAGTGTGTGTGTGTGTGTGTGTGTGCGCGCGCTTTGCATGTTGTGCAATGAAGCAGCCTCACTTTGGACTTCTTGGAAAACCGGGTAAGGGGAGGAAAAACGCCTGAGCTGCTTTCACTGCAGCTGTTTTTTTCTCTGTAAGCTGCATTCACTGATGAACTTGAAGAGCTCTCAGGCTGCAGGGACGTTACTCCACAGCTCGTGTTGTTGTTGCTGCACGGTGATAAAGTTGAGGTCAAAGTGTGACATGCATGCTTTTGTATGCATGCTGAGGAAAACGCTGAACATCAGTGGACACGCACCCAGGGGTTTGACACATATCCAGTTGCCTGGACAGAAGCAGCAGCTGACAGAATGGGGACTTTTTTGCTTGGAGACCTGTATTTGAATAGCCTAAACAAGCCCCTGTTCCTGAACTCACCACCACTTAAATGCTCACAACAAATTCTATTATTAGATTTCCATTTTCTATCCCATAAGCAGAAACAAATCTGCACCCAGTAAACACTCAAACTTGACCACTGACAGCTGCAGGTTGTCACGTCATGTTGCCCTCCTGCACCAAACACCATAATGTAGCACTGCACGCGACATGGCTTTCGTTATTTACCTTGAGCAATGTGCTCGAGCCATGCATCAACTCGTGCAGAGTTTATTATAAAGAGTTGCAGTGTCCTGGTCTATCTCGTGACTGTTAAAGGCGCCCTGTGCTCAACATCCCTGCCAGTACGCTGCTAATAACGTCAATATGAGTGAGTACATACAGCATCGTCTTACCAGGAACTGTGCAAAGGGGAAGATCTTAAACAGGAAATGCAACTGACCCTTCTAAACCATCTAACTTTAAAATGCACCAGCCGTGCTCGACCTGCAGCGATGCATGTTGCAAACCGTGCAGCAGTGATTGCATATCGGTAGTTTTGCACAGATCGGTTTAATATTCTTACCTCCCTTTGGCTGAGACATTTCCCCTTTGCTTTGATGAGGGGGAGGGGAAGCACAAAAGACTTTGCCTTCTTTCTCACTCCCTCCCTCCATCGCCCTCGCACTGGAGCTTCAGCGGCTTGCTGTGCAACAAAGATGCAAAATACGAGCCTCGATCTTCATGCACTTGGAGCCGTTTTGCGTCCGAAGCGTGCGTGTCCGTGCAAACAGCGATGGTACAATTGCACAGCCCGCACAGGCGTCGGGAAACGAGGTAATTTTGCAATTGCACTGCAAAGAATTCTCCGCAGCACTTACATGATGGGCCAAGGCTGGCAGCTGAAAGCTCCTAACTTGGATCAGTGTGAGCCCCTGCGAGAGAACGTTCTTCCTGCTTGGAGCGCAGAGGATCCTGGGAAATGTAGTCCTGGGGGGGACTACAGCGTTTAGGCAGCGGAGTTGTTTGTTTTAGCTTGCGCTTATATTTGCAGTGGTAAAAAGTAACATTAACTCAAGTACAATTTTGAGGTACTTGTACTTGGGACATATTGTACCTTTCAGTCCACTGTATTTATCTGGCAGCTGCAGTACTTTATAAATGAAGAATTCTTTTTACAAAACATATGATCAGTGTGGAGGAAGTGTTCAGATCATTTATAAGTAGTAGTACCGGTTTAATGATGATACTCCATTTGAAATAAAAGTCAAAGTCAGTTTTCAAAACCTCACGTAAGTAAAAGAACAAAGGTTGTATCAGCTAAATGTACTTTAAATATGAAAAGTAAAAGTATTTAATATACTAGAATATACTGTCTGGTTAAGGTGGAGATCATTTTAATTAATTACTTTATATAATGTTGGGTAGTTTAATTTTAATGCATCATATTTTATAAACTGATCTTAATCTGTAAAGTAACTGAACTACAGCTGTCAGATAAATGTAGGGAGAGTACATGTAGTACATACAGTATATTACAAAGTACAATAGTTCTCTCTGAGATGAAGTGGAGTAAAAGTATAAAGTAGCAGTACTTCAAAATTATACTTTATTTATTTATTTATTATACTAGTTACATTTAACCACTGCCCAAAAGCATATAAATCAATATTTTGTCAACATTAGCTTCATTTCAATCAATTAAAACATTATAATTCTATTTGCACCTTTATGTAACCATAACAATAATCCTATAATACATAGTATAACATTATTATTTTTTTATTATAACACACTTTACTTTTGATACTTAAGTACATTTTCCTGACAATACCTATGTACTTTTATTTTCTAAATGCAGGACTTTTGCCTGTAATGGAATATCTTTGCTACTTTTACTTAAGAAAAAGAACTTATTGTCATTCTGTTTCTCCATATTGTCAATTTATTATTCTGTCTACAACATGTCGGTAACTCCCAGAGGAGAGATCTTTCCTTTGTTGCTCTTCAGTCCGCCATTTTTTTCCCCCATAAAAGGGTTTTGGGGAGTTTTTACTTACCTGTATTGAGAGTTTAGGGTTAGAGGGTGTCACATGTTGTAAAGATTATAACGTCTTCTGAGACAAACTAATCATTTTGGGCTGTTTACATAAAATTGACTTGACTTAAGTAAAAGTGTGAAGGGATGAAAACATGAAATGACATGACAATCAGGACAATTTTCACTTTACTTTTAAAACGTTTGTAAAAATCTTTATTATCAGGTTAATGCAACAGTGAATCTAGATAACCACTTCAATCACATTAAAGGACTAATGACAAGGTACTCTGACATCTACTATGGTGTGGAGGCTTATAAGAGTGGTTTTGTAAATATACATTATGACTGAGTAAAAGTAAAAAGTAAAAATGAACATTTGGTGCCCAGTAAGCACCGATGTAGTGATTTGCAGGTCAAAAACACGTCTTATCTTGGTTAAAACTGGGCTGGATTTGATTTTTACATCAACAACATTTAATGACTGTATTTCACTTTGAAACAGTCTTTAAGTCTTTAAAATGCTGTTGAAACAACAGTTATATAACTGCTGGACATCTAGATGTAGTTTGAACTGCAAATAACCACATTAGTGCTTACTGGGTGATGAATGACAACTGTGACCCCTTAATTGTAAATGGGGTTTAATAGCACCAATATATCAAAACAATACAAAGAAAATGTGGCAGGAACAGGAACCTCAAGCATAAAGGATAAGGCTGACGATGTTCTATATGTTTCTTATTGTCAACAAATTCCATGAAAAGGCCAAAACCACCAATGTGTTAGTCTGTCTCTCAGTATTTTCTAACTTCCTGTCTGTGGCTCTCAGTTCCAAGCCCATTGGTTCCTACTGACGTAAATCTTTAAAAACAGCTCACAAATATTTAGTTTAATTTTTACAAAAGCATCATTCATTTCCTAAAACAGCTGGGCACTGCAGTTTTTAGCAAACATTACTCAAACTGGAGGAAATAGTGCATTTGTTGGGGACTATTTTCAGCGGTGGAAGAATCCACCTTTGGTGAGGAATAAGATATATTCCTCTGTGTCTTTGGATACACAGACGATACTTGTTAGTAGATACGTTCATTGTTGTTTTTGGTCTTTTCATGGGATTTGTTGACAGTAAAAGAAAAAATATATAGAATAGCACCAGACTTATGCTTTAAGAGACACGTTTAATCATGATTTTACACTCGGCATGATTTACAAAATGCTCTCAGACAGTCATGAGTCAAGTTTTGGTGGACACACGAGGAGGATTCAGATCCACGCCCCGTGAAGTGATATGAGTGAGATGTCGCTTCAGAGGGTTGGATTGTGTGCGGTGAGGTAAGGTGGCTCAGAGAGGAGGGTGGAGGGTCAGTTCTTGGTGGTTATGAGGGTTTGGTACAGCGGCTTCACCACAATATGGAGGAAGAGGGAGCTGTCGATGAGGTATTCAGACGTCCGCCTGTACAGGTCGGCTTCAGCCAAGAAATCCCCGTTTTCCTCCGTGCTCTGGTGGAAGTTGTAGACGTGTTTCACCACCATCTTGCCCTGCTGCTGAGCCATCACAAGCACTGTCTTCTGGAAGTTCACCCCGGCAAAATCAGCGCTGGACGTGGCCGGTGTGATGATGATGCGAGGGCGTCCTCCCTCCACACGTGTTGGCTGCATGGCGCCCGTCTCTGTGTACATCGGCCTCATGCTGAGGGGTAACCAGCGTGGCGAGAACAGGGCGTTCCAAGTCACCCGCTTGCTGGCGTCGTGGCCGCTGGGCCCCAGCTGTGTCTGGAAGCTGGTGCTGCGGTCATCTCGCGTGGGGTTGCTGATGATCCAGGGCGACCCCCATACTGACGACAGGTAGTTCCTGGGCATGAAGAGGCTGCAGTTCACGTCAAAGTATTTGGCCATGTGCAGTGGCGACGCAGAGTGAAACTGGTAAGACATGTACAGCAGGTCGCGCACCGACTCCTGGTAGCGAGCCAGGACTGATGACTGGGTCTGCAGGCGGAAGAGCTCCCGTGGCGGCATCATGGCGTAACGCACAGCTCTCAAAGCATTCTCCGCTGTCAGACCATCCGGCTCATTCTGAATAATCCAGGCCTCCAGCGCCGCAAAGAGCTCCATCTCACTCTGCAGGATGAGGTCTGAGCGCTGCAGCAAGGACATGAGCAGCTGGCTGCTGATGGTCACCCACTCTCCGCTCTGCAGCACCGACGACAGGTTCCAGGCCATGTACTGAAGACAGCTGTCTCTCAGAGTCATGTCCCCGGTCTGCAGGGCGTACTCGTACCAGCCCGCCACGTGGCCTGAGGAGGAGTCCCGGGCCAGATTCTGGGTCATGTACTGGGTGATGCCCTGCTGGAGACCCATCACTTGGTACTTAGTGGCCAGCTTGTGTAAAGGTTTGGCCTGGTCCAGACGCAGAGAAATCTCTCCACAATACAGATACCTGCTCAGAGGGAGGAAGCAGAGGAGCATTTGAAGCGCAACATTTTCAACCTTTTGAACTTTCTTCTGTAAAATGAAAACATACAGAATGTGACCATTTAGCCTAAAACAGCTGTCTTATCAACATCAAAAGCCACAATTATAAAGCTGCAATAACTTATTTTTTGGCAACTTGGGGGCAAAAGAACGGCACAACAAGCTGAAAACACAACCCTAGCATACATTATCACATTATAAGGTTTTTATGGCTAACATGTTAGCATTTACACATCCAGCAGACATAGCAACAGTAACATCCCACTGGAGTTGTGTATGTCCACCCAGACCTGCCAACACCCCCGTTTTTCCCTGGTTTCTCCCGTATTTCAAGGCCATCTCCCAGCACCCTCCCGTATTTTTGTTTCTCCCGGGAAACTCATGTAATTTACATGGCCCTCAAACTTTATTACGAATAATCGTCATACACGGATCCATAAGTTTTGTATGTTTGTCTGATGTCACCCAAGTTGCCAGACAAAATCTCCTTAAGTCCCATATTCACTCTCCTTTCAGCTTTGTTTTGGTCTCCACCAACTCCTGAAAAATAAATATCTGGCGCTAAATTCTCCTCTATGTTCATCAGCTAGTCGCTAACTTTGTCTACCATTTGGTGCTTGATAACCACTGCCTGCTGCTTCTGGAAATAACACTTTTAAGAGCCGTGAGACTGAACCAAACAGTACATGTGCTGTAAAAACAAAACAATGAGCTAAAAGAGGCTAAAAAACTTTATAGAGCTGCAGCATTGGGTGATAATTCTCTTTGAGTTTGTCACAACTCCTTTCACATAATCATTTGATTCATTGTTAATATTGATTAGTGAGTCGTGTTTCTCTTATAACCTAGTAGCTTTGACCTCAGAGCAGCTCCTTACAAAAAGTCACAGGTGAAAAACACTTTTCTGTGAAAAGGTCCAGTTTACATGAACAAGAAGATTTCCTCAGTCTGTCAAAAGGCAGGTGTACTGTAGTTCGAGTTTTGATCAACCTCATTAGCATTTGAGATAAAAATTGATTTTATTATTGATTGTTGTTGCAGTGCAGGCTCCTCAATGTCTTACTGCTACACCACAGGAGCTGCTATTGAGCAACCCAGCAGTTCACTGATTGGTCAATTTGTTTTATGTTGAACTCATCATTGATTTGTCTCAGATGTAGGCCTGCAGTAGCAGAGTTCATCCCTCTAGAGGGTGCGATAACTCAATCAGAGTGGGTGAAGCAGAGGGTTTATGTGATTCTCAAGGACATATAGTGTGACATCTCCTTCATATTGAGATGAAAATATATCCTCCTCCTGTCTCACCTGATGAACTTGTCAAACACAGCAGCACAATCAGAGCTCTCCTTCAGGACCAGCATGCTGCTGTTGCGGCTCAGCAGCTCCTCCTCAAACACCGGGCTCTGCAGGGAGAGCACCAGCGAGTGAGTCTGGATCACCTTCACCTCATCTGCGTTGGGCGTCTCCACCCTGAGCAACACGTCACTGCCGTTGCCCTGAACCAGCAGGGCCTCCAGACGCTGTACCAGGGCCAGAGAGTGGCTGATGGTGTCCCCGCCGCTGCCACCTCCATCCTGGGCCCCATCAGCTTTCAGCATGCCTGGTGGAGGGGAAACGGAGGAGGAATATGTAGAGGTATAAGACTGGAAAACAAGTAGCTGCAATAGAAGTTGCATGCCAGTTATTTATTGGGGCAGATAGTGGGGCAGTAACATCCAAATCCATGCCATTGATCAGTCCAGCTGCACTCGCTGTCTGGATAATGAGGGATTGTGGGTCACGTTTAATTAAAGCTTTGTCTCAGCTGAGGCGGTTGTAGCACACCACCCCTCCACCTCGTCCCCTCTGCAGAGTACACTGTTACTGTAACTGCTGGGATCCTTGATTCATATTAGCAAAGTGTGGTTCCTCTTTCTGATGTATGATAAGCACTTCCTGTCCCCCTGATAAAAACAGAACACGACAAATTCAGTTGTGGGCCGTGATGTTCCCTTTAAAGCACAGCCTTGAGTAAAGACACAGTTTCTGGTGCAGCCTGTTCACATAGCAGTACTCAGTAGTAGTAAGTCGGTCAGAGATCTCCTTTGTTTGGGCGAAAATATATATATTTCACTGAGGTCACATGCCTAGAATATGGTTCACCCAATAAATAAAGAGAATAAAGTTTCAATATTTTGAGAAAAATGTAAAAAATATGTATTTAGAGATTTTAACACTTTGTCGTAGTAAACAGTTTAGAGCAGTCTGTCTGTCAGCTTTTACACCTGAAGCTGTAGGTTTCACCAACAAGTACCTTATTAGGGACTGTACACAAATTTTTTAAAGGCCTTCACTAGAAATATAAATATTGTATTTGGACTGCTCTATCCTCTCCCCAACATGTCATAATAATTCAACAGCAAACTGTAGGTTGGTATAAGTTTATACCTGTATCCCGATTTAAACCCTAATATCTTATTGTAACAACAGTATAGCCCCTGGTGCCACATTAGAATTTAAAAAAAAAGATTATGGCAAAAATAACAAAATGATAAATATTCCAGCCACTCTCTTCTCAAAATTGATATTTCTGTAAGCTAGTGATATAATGGACATAATAAAACCCAAATATGGAGACTGTCCTGTTGTCCTCTGCATATGGCAAAGTGCACCTTGATAACTATTAGCTATATTGTAAGGGTCGGGTGAATTAAAATATGAGTCCAAGACCCTCCACTGCTGCTCTCCCAAAAAAGCCAAAAGAAAAATGACAATACCCTCCTCCATTTCTGACCCCTCTTCCCTCCTTAATCATTTTCATACAGAAAAGTAGTTCCAACGAAACCAACCCTTTACATGCACTTCCAAAAAAATGACAAATGAAGAGAAATCCATCCATCATTACTATTATTAGTTTGAAAGCCATATCACATACACAACACTCATTTACAATATTGCCTCTGACATACACACCCACAATTCTTTGTGTTGCAATGAAGAAGCACAACTCGTCTTAAATTCTAACTAGATCAGACTACAAACTATTCAACGCTACACCATCCTGCTTCATGATGTTTGAGCCATTGTGAGCGAGCTTGCAGCTGAAGTAGCACTGAACACTAACTTACCTGCAGCAGCGGCCCCCAAGTGCAGCCAGAGAGCCCAAAACAGCATCCCAGCACAGGTTTGAACAACTTGTTTCACCATCTTGTCAGAGTCTTCCTCTGTCCGCCCTCGCTGCGTCTGGATGTCTGTTTCTGTCTACCCTGCTGTGGAGGACGAGGGGGTCTGTGTCTGAATGTGGGACAGGGGTTCTCCTCGCCACATCCGGCCCACCACACACACACACACACACACACACACACACAGAACCTCATCGATTGGTGGGTGGAAACAGGCCTGGGTTGTTTCCATGACTACCACTTTGATTCCGACTTTCCTATCCTTGGGTATTGACGCTTGCTGCATGACATTGATTCGGTGAGGGGGCCGCGGGGACTCTCAGACAGCTGTGGACTGGGAGACTGGGAGACTGGGGGGCTGAGACGCAGCTCGGATGTTCAAGGTTTGACTGAGTGAAAACTGCAGGTCTGTAGGTGAGAACTAATCTGTGCAAAAATACTCTTTATTTTTTGGTCAGGGATATCTGCAAGCACTGAAGCTTTATAATGAACCACCAGTATTAAGAATTTAGGCAGTATAGTTAGAGACTCCACATGCAGTTATGTGTGTCAGTGTGTTCACCCAATTCAGCCCATGTGCGTGACACAGCAACACGAGCAATTTATTCACAGCTTCAGGCTACAGCACGCCTCATCAGGGGGGCAGTAAGTTATACGATCAATATTCCTCTTTTAATGATTTTGACTGAAATCCTCTTTTTCACTTTTATTTGAAAATGTGTATAATCACAAACTCACGCTCCGTTCAAGAACAAAGTCAGCGAGAATGACTCTGCAGCTGATGTCTGTGCTGTGTATGTTCAGGTGATGTTTAGGATCTGTTTCGTGGCGTCATGTCAGTGTTGTTGGCCCCGGCCTGTTTGCATGGATCGCACGTGTGTGTCAGAGTCGATGGTGATCCCACAGGATGAGTTCCTCTATCCCAGTCTGACTCTGGATAGAGAGGATGTCTCTGTGTCTGGATGTAAGCCAACAGGTCAGCCATTCATACAGCAGCCTTCAGTGTGCACATGTAAAAATCAAACCTCAAAACATGACATTTCCAACCACATTTCTGGGCGGCAAGAGTTGTTTTGTGGATGAGAGTGTTGCTGGTTTGAACTTCTGACCTTCCTTAACCTCTAGTGATAACTAGTCATGATAGTTTTGGTTTTATGTGTCCAGGTTTTGACATATTTGTCTCTGAGATTTCTGCCTCCTCTCCCAAAGAAAGGGACAGAGATGAAGGAATTTCATTCGTGGCGCTCACAGAATTGTGAAATTACATTTTAATCCATAACCCTTGCCTCTTGTACAGTTTCTATTTCTATTCTTTTTTTTTTCATTTTATATACTTGTAATGATTTTTTTTTTTTTACCTTCTCTGTTTATCTGTACTTATTCTGCCCTTGTGCTGCTGCAGCACCCGAATTTCCCCTCTGTGGATCAATAAAGGTTTATCTTATCTTATTTTCAGTGGAACTACTCTACAGAGGAAATAGTCCCCATAAAACTGTTCATAGTTCTGTGAGAATCTTGTTTATCTCAAAACATGGACATATAAAACCCTATCTGCCTCTGCCGATAGAGGTTAATTAGAAAATCAGTTTAATTGGTGTGAACCCGCCTTAATATTGTGGCAACGCTATGGTTGTACTGGACAACATCTGTGTGTGTGTGTGTGTGTTTAACCATCTCAAGTCTTTGCAACAGCAGCAGCACCAGGTCATCATCTGCAGAGACAGAAGCTGCAGTCAAAGTCAAAGTGTTCTCCAACCAGCCGCTGTATTAGATACTACTAGTTGTAGTTATATGTCATGTCCACTAGAGGGCAGACAAGCTGCATCTCGCCAGCAGTCAGGATCCAAGAGATGAACATTATTCATATTATTCAATATGAACTATTAAGACTGCTCTTCACTGTGAGTCGCTGCCTCATTACAGAAGCTCTTCTCTCTTTTAAAACACATGTTTATTTCCAAATAGCATAACATAGAAGCTGACATAACATGAAATGGTGCCTTCACAAAAATTAGAAGATACAAGACAACTACAGGATGTGAAAATAAATGAAAATGAAAAGAATAAAAGGAAATCAGGAGGAAAAGAAAGATTAACAAGTGTAATAAGTTGATTATGGGAGTGAAAAGTGACGTTTGGTTGGGAGTAGAAATAGGTGTTCTAATTATATACATGAATATATGTTCATATGGTGGGAATATGCAATTAGAAACATAAAAAGCTGACTAACACTAAAAGTTAATTGGTAAATGAATAAATACGGATGGAAAGTTAGATCCAAGTAGTCGGCCCTCGACTGAGAGCACCTGTGGCCCCAGCAACAAAAAGACATTTAAGGATGGGGCCCAAAGGTGCTTATTTATTGTCATTATCAATTTATTAAATCAACATTTACCAGTTGAGGCGAGTGAACGAGAAAAAAACAAAACCATAAAAACACACATAAGAGCAAAGACTCCTGAAAAAGGAAACAGAGCTGTCACCCAATAAGTGCTTCACCATAATAGATTTCCAAAGAAAATGTGCCACATTGTATCATTTTTTATTTTTTTATGTATTTATTATTGAAAAAACTAATAATAAGCAAGTTCATAAAGATCTTTTATTTCTCGTACTCATAGAAATCTGAAGATAGATATTAAAATGCAGAGTTTAAGAGGAACCATTTAATCCATAATGTGAGTAATTAAATCCAGCACATTCTCACAGTTTTGTATCTTTATCCATGATGAGCTTAAGCCTCAATCCTCCTGTTCATGTGTGCTGACCGTGTTTTCCATTTCAGTGGACTGAACGCTAACTGATGCTCTGTAATCTCATGGACTAAATACAGGATTCATTCTTTCAAACAGCTGCAGTAGAGCTGACAGATTGAGGTAATCACGTAGCCATTTGGTGCTTGTTTGTTTTACTAAAAAAAAAAAAAAGTCAAACGCAGGTCTTAATTGAGCCAGATGGAGTCACTGCTTTGGTATGATTTGAGCAAATAACGTAGAAATGTGATATCAGTCAACAAGATAACCAGAAGATATTTCATGGCAGGACACAGAGTTACTGCTGCAAGTCTGATCAATTTGATATTTAAGTTAAGTTTATTGCATTAGAAGCAGTGCATTCGGTGCAATAAAAAGCTTGAACTCTGGCTAAAGAATGCAGAAAGGTAACGTACAATAAAAACATCAATACAACTAAAATCTGTGTTTCAACCTTTATTTACAGTCAAGAGAAACATCACAAGTGTGCAGAGTTTATTCTTTAAGAACAAAAACCTTACAAAAAGCACAGATGAGTGAAGTGAATGAATGAAAAATAACAATCCTGAGATTTTTCAGCAGGATTAGAGAGCACACACACAGAGAGCATGAAGTCATGATGAGTGTGAGTGTGTGGAGATAAGATGACAGTGTTTGTCTGGAGAGCGTCTCACGTTACAGACACTGATGAGTCTTAGTGCTTGAAAGCTGCACAGAGTGACAGTTTGGAAAGCTGAGGTTATGGCAGGCGTCCAGACTGAGGCGACCTAAGGGGACGAGGGGCTCTGCCCCGGCATCACTTTATGTGACTGCAGCAGCTCCATTACTGTAGCTCTTCCTCTCTCTCTCCTTTCCCCCCTTCCGACAGCGCTCCGCTGCAGAGGAAGATTTGTTTTTCAGGGTGGTTGTTTGTGAGGGACGAGCTGATTAGAAACTGACTATAAATCTGAGCTGCCAATAGATTCTGCAGGCGTGAAATTGGCTCCCTGAATTATACATCCAGAGATGGTCATTATGTATTTCAATATGACCTCCTGGTGTAAATCCACAATTATGCAATCAGAGGCAAGAAGCAACTAAGTACATTTACTCAAGTATAGAACATATTTAAGGTAATGCTATTTCCATTTTGGGGCAGCTTTCCACCGCAATATTTATATGATGGCTGGAGTTTAACTTCAGTATTTGATAGGCTTAGAAATCATTTCATTTGTCTTTGTTATTGTCTGTGTTACTGTTACAGTGTGCAAAAAATCAGTAAATATATTGTGCAAAAAATAAAAAGAAAGAAAGAAATAGTTTAGGTAAACAATTTGTATCTTCAAAATGTCTCAAAAAAGTTCTCAGGAGCCAGAATTTTAAACTTTTAAATGAAAGCATTTCAGACTTTCTTTCTCAACCTGCAGCGGAGCATGTAATCCTTCACCAGTGTCCTTTACAGATGTTTCATTATGTGTAGATGCCATCATTAATTTAAAGATAAGTCTGGTGTTATTCTGTATTTTTCTTGTTATCAACAAACCCCATGAAAAGTCCAAAACCAACAATGTTTTCTGGCCTCCCTATCCTGTCTGGGACTCTCAGCCCCAAGCAAATTCTTTCTACAGAGGACATACATCTTTAAAAATGAGTCACAAGTATTTAGTTTCATTTTTAAAAAAGACTCAGTAATTACCTAAAACAGCTGGCCACTGTAGTTTTTATCAAATGGTGTTAAAACAGAGGAAATAGTGCATTTTGTTGGGGACTATTTTCAGCGGCGGATGAATCCACATTTGGTGCTCTAGTGAGTATTTGGGGCAGCAGGACGGTGTGTGTGGGACTGAGTCCAAATAAACTCCAGTGTGTGTGTTGATGGTGATGAAGGAACATGTCACCCAGTGGAGCTCTGTGGCACAGAGGAAGAAGATATATCAGGCTTTGGATACACACACACACACACACATATACTCACATGTACTTACAAAAACTGACTTGCAAGTAAAGGTACTGTGTTGTATCTGTGCAAGGTTCTGCGTCAGGGACATGCGCTGGGCTTTCTAAGATGATTCCTGTCCATAAAAGGAAGATTTGATTTCTGTTGACCATGGCGATGAATATCAACTGCTGCATCAGACTCATGAAGCAGAAAACATTAAGCTTAACCCCCCATAATCCAGTTTGATCCTTATTTATTCCCTCTGCATCATCTGCCTCCAATTTAACAGGCCTGATCAATATCGAGTCATGTCTGTCTATGATCGCTGACTGGCCGAGCTTCATTACTTGCTTGAGTGACCCCTGCTGCAGCGGAAAGTCAGAGGTATAACACTGTATGTCAAATAAACACATAAAATGATATGCAGCTGCGGGGGGACGGAAGCCAAACTGAGTCAAAGCGAGCTCATGTAGGCCGCAGGTTTGCAAATGGCTCGTCAACAGACGGATGAAGTAGTGAAGTAGTTCTTCAGATCTGCTCCTTTAATGCGCTGTTTGCTTTGGCGCTTTGCTATCGTCAACAATTTGCATTCGTGAGACGTGCTTTCTCGAAGGGTTTAGCTAAATTAAGGACACATTTGTCTTGTACAAAACTGTAATTGTGTTAGTTTCAACTGCTGTTAAGAATACGAACATGGAATTAGGAAGCTGCTGCTGCTGCTGCTGGGTGTTGTTATTCTGCGCTCCCTGCCTCTTTTTTCTCTTGTTTGTGTTTTGTGCATCAGATGTTGTACATACAAAAATGACACTAAATATACTGGATGAAAAATGGGAAATGTTACAAGGTGTGTGCCATCAAACGCCAATAAAACTGCAACTTCTGAGGGCTGCTTTATTTTTTATTCTCTGAGATCTTGCTGGAGCTGTTACATCACCATCAGCAAAAAAAAAAAAGGGTTTTCTGGCTGTAACTGGATCTTCAATCTCCTTTCTTTTCCAAAATCAGCAATTTATTTTATTTTTTACAGCTGTGAGCAGCTCCTCGATTTTCTCGACAATAGTGTCTACAACAGACTCAAAAATCAAGCATTATTTTTGTAGTCTGCATATTGACTGTTTACAGTATACTTACTTGTAGCCATGCTAGCGCCGTGGCTCTAGGGATGATAAAGTCAGTCGGTCCACCACTTCCGTCCAGACTGAAATACTACCATTAAATTTGATACAGACATCCATGGTTAGTGATCTTCTGACTTTTCATCTAGCCCCTCCAGGTGAAAGATCTACTGGATGGATTGGCACCAGATCTGGTACAGACGTTCATGGTCATGGTTCCAGACGATGAATCCTAATGACTTTAATGATTCCCTCACTTTTCCTCTAGTGCCACCATGAGGTTGACGTTTATGGTTTGGAGTGAACAACTATTGTTTAGATTACCATGACATTTGGTTCAGACATTCCATTCCTTCCATTTAGCGCCATCATCAGGTCAAATTTTTAATTTGGTTTTGGTTCCAACACTTTGGTTTATGATCAAATACCCGCAAAACTAATGACATTCCCATCAGCCTCAGCTGTACTTTGTGTTTAGTGCTAATTAGCTAAATGTTCGCATGCTAACACGCTAAGATGATGAACATGGTAAAGATTATACCTGCTAAACATCAGCATGTTAGCATTGACATTGTGAGCACATTAGCATGCTGACATTAGAATTTAGCTCAAAGCACCGCAGCCTCACAGAGCTGCTAGCATGGTTATAGACTCGAGTCTGGTTTTCACTGTGCGAACACAAATTCACACACACTCAAAACCAGTGTGCAACTGGGACACATTCAGTAAAAGCTTTCTCTTTGTGAAGTTTAATTGGCCGTGGCATTTTAAAGTCACACTTAACATCAATCAAACTGTGACTTTGACTGAGTGCTAGGTACATATGTATACAGTTAGTTTGTAGTATGGAATGTGGACACAGCATTAGTCTGTGTACTGACAGCATTGTGTATATTTATTTAGTTTTTTTCCACTTGGAACACAGCCAACACAGAAACATTACCACTTTTTATTCCCTGTCACTTAAAGTAGTTTTCCATCAGTTCTTCCTGTATTCCTCTCTGCACTCTCTTCCTTGTCTCTTTCTATTTCTTTTGATCTATTTCCTCCCTCATCCACAGATCAATCCCTCCCTCTCTCCCCTCCCTTACCCTCCCCACACTGTCACTTCTCTCTGCCTCATTTCTCCCCTCTCCCTCTGCTCACTCGCTGCAGTGATGTACCAGCTGCCTGGACTCCACTTCTCCTCCTCCTCCTCTTCCTCCTCTCTGTCCTCCTCCACGTCTCCTCAGCAGGTGTCCAGCAGCGATGTTGGGGACTCTGTAGGAGCAGAGGACCGGCTGTAACCCGGGTTGAGAGTCGCTGTGAAACCTGGATGTGAAGGTAAGTCTGCGGACAGTGAGGCTGACCATACAAGGGCAAACAAAGCCAAAGAAAACTCTCTCCATCCACTGTTTATGCACGAGTGTCTGAGCTGCTCTGTTGTAAAAGGATGAAATGTTTCTGTTTCTTGTGCAATTAGCGCTGCTATACATCACTGACTTCAGATGTTGGTGCAAGGTACAGTCTTATTATAAAAGTTATTTAGAGAAGCAGGGAGTGAGTCTGGATTGTCTCAGTTCCAATTGTTTCATAACTGACATTGTCTTGAACTCAGCTTTCAAATTAACAGAATTTACTTGAAGTGTTTCCTTGTTATTTCACCCTCTAAATAGAGACATTTGTCATCATAATATTGTAATTTCTGGTGCCAAAACGCACTTCTGGACTCATGAATGAACTCTGAGCAGCAGCACAGCGCACGGTCAGCATGATGAGGACATTTATTTGAAGCCAATTTCTAGTTTTTGTCTGTCAGCCAGTGATTTTCCATCTGGGAAAAACAAGCATCGTTAAGATACATCAAGATCCTGCTCTCCAGCTTCCAATTTAAACCCTGAAGTAGCTCTCACTTTCCTCATAAAGGCCAACGTGCAGCCTCCTTGCTGCTCATGTGAAACAGTGATATGTTAGCTGTACAGTCATGCCGGCAGCACCCTTTATCTCCCAGCGCTGTTGTTTCAGGTGCAATGTCTCTTGATGAATAATTAAGAGGACTCAGCGGAGCATAGATAAAGTTCAGTTCAGCTTCCTGGGCACTGAACCCCCTGCAGAGCCTCGTCCCAAAGCCTCCAGCTGCATCTCAACCCTGGGAAGACCATGCAAAGTAGAGTCTTAATCAGAAACATGCCTTGGCCTCTGATCTTTACAGACTGGTCGCGCAGCTGTCCTGGTTAAAGTCAATGTTTTTATTAGGGGGGATTCTTCAGAGGATGCTGTCTGTTGACACTTGACTGGAGCAGTATGATCAACCTTCTGTCACTTCTCTTGTGTAAGAAGACTGTAACTGGATTCAATGAAACACCTCTGCAGTGAGAACAGCTCCATTCCCACCTAGTACCTGTAGCACCTGAGGGACTGATTAGTCTGCGCAGAGAATAAAGTGTCTTATGAAGAGCAACTAGAGGAAAACAGAGAGCTCTCCAAGCTTCAAGATTTCATTTGCTGCTTTGGGGATTAAAGAGGACCTCGGCCGGTGCAAGCGAAGTGGCTGTAGCTGGATATTGATTGGTCAGTGTAATTACTGTTCCCCTGTGCCGTGTTTTGCTGGCAACCTCACAACCCTCTCGTTCATACCGATCATCTTTCTCACGTCTGGTCCTGGGACGAGGCTCGTGAGGAGACAGATCAGGTGTCTGATGGAGGCAGTAATGTCACAAGCAGGTCTGCAGAAGCCATTTTAATCTGTTTTTAGAGTAACTTTACGCAGCAGTGATGGTCGAAGGCAGTTTTAGTTAGAGAGAGAGAGTCAGACGGTGCTTTTATATACATTTCCAATGTTATCCTTGCAGCGCTGCTTATTTACCTGCTGCAGTGGTGTTTGTCGCAGCTAATAATGTAACAGGTGCTAGAAATTAAAACAAAACAATTTTGATAATCGAATTGTTGAAGTTGTTTTTCAGGCAAAAACTGCCAAACGTTCACTAATTCCAGCTTCTCAAATATGAATATTTGCTGGTTTTCTTCGCTCTTCAGGGGCAGTTATGTTTTGGAGCAAGCTATTTGAAGAGGTCACCTTGGGCTTCAGGAAGTTGTGATTTTTCACCATTTTCCTGACACTTTGACCAAACAATTGATCAATTTACTACTTTTTCAAGCGGTCTAACAAGACATTTTTGACAACATATCACATTATGCAGTTATTACATATCATTGTTATCAGTGCAGCACTTATTCATGAACACATACTGTAGAGGGAAAGAGGAGTGTTCTTCTCTGAGGTCAAACACTGGAGGGATGAATGTATATCAGCGCTACGCCTCCTATGGGAGCTGAACTCCTATTAATACTGAATAGGATATCCTATCTCTGCGCGTGGGATGTTGTTACATAACAAAGAGTAAAATATGAGAATGTTTTCTTGATAAACAAAGAACCAAAATGCATCTGAGTAGTGTAATCACATCATACTGCAAACTCTGAGCTACTGCAAATCAAGTGTCACTTAATTTATAGCCTGGAGTCTTTGTGCCAAAACGCTGGGAGCACAAATCACAGCTGAGACTGGAGAAGTGAAAAATACATACAGATTAAGAGACAGTACAGGTATGAAAGAGAGATATTCTGTCCTGACGTCATGTTACACTAAATATTAAAGCTGCCATACAGCATGGATGCATCTGTCAGACCACAACAGCTAAGCTGTTTGACTTCCTTCATTTAGCAAATTACTTTTTTCAAGTTAAACTTTATTTGGGACCCTGAAAACAGCAGCTGAATAACAAAATAACTGAACTACAAGGTCCATTCAGTAGCTGTCTGTTCTGGAGCTTTCGGTCATATAACATGATCCTCATCAGCAGATGGAAGTTGCTCAATTGTCATGAGATTGTGGATGTATAAATGTTCTTTTTTTCCCCTGAGCACTTCATGGACTTCTCGTCCATGTTAGCGAGTTAAAATTCTTATCTTTATTTTTTTTTGTCTATTGCTGTTTCCAGGTTCAAGTTTCAAACTCACCTTTTTAGCCAACAAGTCCTTAAAGTGCTAAGGAGAAAAACTGGAGCGCGCTGATTGATTTGCAGCCTTTAATTGTGCAAACAGACTAATGTTTCGACACAGTGGTAAATCAGTCAGTCAGTCAGTGTTTTTTTCCCTGGAAGTTTGCTCCTACTGAGAAATGCATGCACCTGATTCAGCTGCATCTTGCTCAGAGATGTGCGGAGAACCCTGTCTTGAGTCCTTAAAGCGCTCTGAAAAATGGAAATTGAATCTACAATTACATGACAATTGGGCATCTGATGAAGATCATGATCAAAAGCTTCAGCTAATAAATGGAACTTGTGGTTTGACTATTTTACCAACCACAATTTTTTTACTTTGTAAAAAAAACTTTTACTGATTTCTGTTTTCATTCTTTTTTATTTTTTTTTATATAATTTAAAATAAAATGTACAACAACAGGAATATCAGATAAAACATTTAAAATCCACCATTCAGATTGGCTTGACTTGAAGACCAGACATTTCAGATCTTTTAACAGGTAACAGATGATGTTACCTTAAGACCTTCAGGTACCTTTGACTGGTGACGTCAATGAAGGAGCCAATTTTAGAAGTTGTGGATGACATGTGGTTGACTCCAGTGACATGAGACGACCACAATGCATCAACCTTCCTGATCTCACTTAACTTCCCCATCATTCACAAAATACAAAGTCATGCACTAAAGTCCAGAATACCCTTTTGAAGGAAAATCTAATTCCAGCTATGTTTTAAGAAAGGCATGACGCAGTTTCTATCATACTGACCTCTCCCCTTTCTACACAGCTACATACCGAATGACACCATCGATCGTGATAATTGCTTTTCGATCCATGCTTTTCTGCTTTAGTTTATTGTGCTAAGGTGAATTAAAGCCGCCAAGCACTGAGATATTTCTCAATTTTACGATCACATTCCTGCTACAGGCCATATAATGTGCCAGTCATACAGTGCACATGCAGGGTTTTGGCACTTAAATAGCCTTTACAATGGCAGTAAATAAAATATGACCAACTGTTAGAAGTGGTGATTGCCCCGCTCACATCATGAGGCCAGTTTCACCGATTGGGTGATTGTGGCTCCGTGATGATGTTTTTGTTGGTTAAGCATCCACAAATGGTTTGTCACTGAAAGCTTGAGAGATAACGCAGTCCAAATATGGCTTCATGGATGAGTGAAGTAAATTAGGAGAGCAGGCAGAGGAGAGGCAGATGGAGAAAAACAGGATGGATGGCTCCCAGGTGAAAAGGTTAGATGGGGAGACGGGACGATAATGAGTGAGGGGAGGGTGGAGGGTGACGGGGTCATTGCTGTCAGCCCATCTGTTGTTGTGGAGCTGCACTTTAACTGACTGAGTCCAAACTCAGTGGATTTACTGACTTTTTGTTTCCACAGTGCGTCTCTGAAAAACAGCAAACAGCTCGGTAAAGCAAACACGACTTACATCACTCATAGTACAATTCAAGCTGCAGCAATATAAAGCGGCTCGTCGTCTGCATAGAAAATTAGTTATCAGACGGACAGTATATACATCTTTATATATTGATATGTATCTTATATGGGCCAGGTCTGTCCTCTGTCACTGATGCAATAGTGACTTCCTTCCTGACCACAGCTACATAAGCCAAATTATTAATAAAAATATCATGAATTCATTTTTTATTTTCATTTAAAGGCCTGGTGTATCCCAGAGATTCCCCTGCCTTTGGATAAGTCAACCTCCTTAATTTATGGAGCTGCAACGATTAGTCAATTTATCGATCAATAAAAAAATCAATCTGTAACTGTTTTGATAATTAATTAAATGTGTAAATCATTTTTTCAAGCAAAAATGTGAGTTAGTCAAATGTGAGAATTTGCACCTTTTCCTTGTCTCATGCTATAATAAATTAAATACCTTTGGGTTTTGGGCCTTTGGTCAAACAAAACAAGAAATTTGATGACATCGCCTTTTATTATTAATCGAGAAAATAATCAAGAGATTAATTGATAATGAAAATAATTGTTAGTTGTAGCCCTATTTCAAAAGAATTTTATTTGTCTGAGTTTCAGGTGAACATTTGTGAGATTTTGATTTCTCTCACATTAAAACAGTTCAATTAAAAGTTATTTACTTTGAACACTTGAACTGTTTCTGGTAAACACCAACTTTAACCTCAACCTTAACTTAAATCCATTTTAATATTTCAGAGGAAATCCAACGTGTTAGTCCGTCTTTCAACACTCTGTCTCCAAGATCATTTGTTCAACCTGAAGATGTAAATCTTTAAAAACAGCTCACAAATATATAGTTTCAATTTTGAAAAAGGTTCAGTAATTTCCTAAAACAGCTGGTCACTGTAGTTTTTATCAAATGTTACTCAAACAGGAGGAAGTGCATTTGTTGGGGACTGTTTTTCATCTGCGGATTAATCCACATTTGGTGCTCTAGTGAGTATTTGGGGCAGCAGGACGGTGTGTGTGGGACTGAGTCAAAATAAACTACAGTGTGTGTGTTCACTTCTGTGTTTTTAATAGTTTTTGGACAACAGTGGAGCTCTATGGCACAGAGGAAGAAGATATATACACAGACAATACTTGTTAGGACCAATTCATTGTTAGTTCTGGTCTTTTAATGGGATTTGTTGACAAGAAGAAAAAAACAGAATATCACCAGAGTTATTCTTGAAGCCGACAGTTTTCCCTTTGTTCCTTGCTTTCTTGATTAAAACACTGACTCTGAGTCCTGGAAACATTTCTCTGTCTCTCCCTTATTTTCCAGGGGAAGCGCCAAGGTCATGATCGACTGGTCCAATGTGACAGCGTCCGGCTACCAGGAGCTGGGCCTGAAACCTGAGGAACTGCAAAAGTCCAAATGTGTCCTGGGCTTCATCCCTGTCATCTACTACAGCGTTCTGCTCTGTGTGGGAGTACCAGGTACATTGTCAGGATGTCATGCAGTGAGAACTGTGTGCAGAAAAACTATTATCTCTCATACCTAGTGGTTTCTGCCCCTGCAGATAGTTTTGGTTTCATAAGCCAAGGTTTTGAGATTTCCAAGACTTCCCTGCACAGTGGAGGTGAACTGAATTTCATTTGTGAAGCTCAATAACAAAATACATGTGAAAAACTCAACGCAAGTAAAATCTGTTATTTTGTAATTTAGGTGAACTGACATTTAAAGGTCAGAATATTAACTGATGCACTACTTGATTTTATTAGCTGCATTTGAACCACAGTCGGAGTGTAAACTGAGCACAGTTTGAATCGCTGCATTGATATCTATTTATAACAGAAGTGGGAACTGGACAAGAAGAAGAAATCAATACACAAGTGAGTTAGAGGTACATTATGGTGCTCTAATGGACCAGTGAGGTAGTAGTTGTTGTAGCACATGGCCAAGCACTGATGGCTCTTTTCACAGGTTACAATAATCTAATCAACTAATAATCAGTTTGAGTTTATGAGTATTTATCCATCCATCGATCCCTCCAGCCAACTGTCTCTGCATCAAAACGTCTCGCCTCAATAATTCAGAACGTGGAAATAACACTCATTTTTCTCATTACTGTGCTTCGTCTACAAGTCGATGGCGGTGATTCGGTATTGATCCAGTAGGGATGTAGACAGAGTGGTGTTCACAACAAGCGGACATGTCACCAGAGCATTCAGATGTGTCACGTAATTGTCCCCAAAGGGAAATAAATATAAAGGCCAGAGGGCCAGAGTCAACAGCTGTATGCCTGAAGGGGTCTTAAGACTGGTGATGTTATCCAAATAGCTACAGTGAAAATATCCTGCTGTTGACAAGAAGAAAAAAACAGATTGCAGATACTGTATAGAAGAGATGCTGTATTAAATGTGCTGCAAGGAGACAAATAAAATCAATGGTTTGTAACTTATATGGCTATGAATGCTTCTTTCCCCCCACAAATTCATCACAGCCTTTAAAAGGTAGGATTACTTAACCCATTCTTCCCACTCTTCTGCTCTATAAAACTGATTATGCTATAGAAATCATTTTCGTGAAAACAGCTCATAAAATTTGCGGTTTCTCTTAATCTCTTTGCTAAAGTGCCCACAATTTAAGCTAGCTAGCTGCTGAGAAAATGTATAACTTTTCCCTCTAGCTGTTCCCTGTAATTGAAAATATCAGCTGTAAATGATCAAAATAAAACAAAGTTCAAATGGACAAGAAAAGTGAAATAACACATTTTATTTGTAGATACTGCATTTTCCTTTCACATTCCCAGAGGACTGTTTAAAGGCAGAGCAGTATGTGCATTTTTGAAATACTTTATGGCATAAAATGAAGCTTTTATTCACTGTTTCTGTGCCTTCTGCATTCTTACTCCACAGACTTTTCATGCAGTTACATATAAATAGAAGGTAATCTGATTACTTCTTTCATCTCTCTCTGTTTGTCTCTGTCAGTGAACATCCTCACAGCAGTGGCTTTGTCCAGACTGGCATCCCGCACCAAGAAAGCTCTGTACTACTACCTTCTGGCGGTGACGGGCTCAGATATTCTCTCCCAGCTCTTCATCATCTTTGTCGGCTTCCTGCTGGAGACGGCTGTTTTTCACCGCGATGTCCCCGCACTCCTCCTGCACTCTGTCAGCGCTGCCGAGTTTGCCGCCAACCACGCCTCCATCTGGTCCACCGTACCCCTCACCGTGGACCGCTATGTGGCGCTGTGCCACCCCCTCCTCCACCGCCAGATCAGCTACCCGGCCCGGGCCAGGAAGATCATCGCGGTGGTCCTGGTGTTATCGCTCGCATCGGGCGTGCCCTTCTTCTGGTGGTCGGACATGTGGAGGAACAGCCACCCGGCCACGGCGCTGGACACCGTCCTCATATGGACACATGTAACTATCATCTACTTCCTGCCCTGCAGCATCTTCTTAGTACTGAACTCTCTGATAATCCGCACGCTGAGGGTGAGGCAGAGGCAGCAGCCGTGCCAGGAGGAGCGTGGAATGAAGTCCGTGCCTCCTCTGCGACTTGGGAAAACCACGGCCATGCTGCTGGCCATCACCTCTGTGTTCTCTGTGCTGTGGGCCCCCAGGACTGTCGTGGTCATCTACCACCTGTATGTGTCCTCAGTTCACAGAGACTGGCGCGTCCACCTGGCCTACGACCTGTCCAACATGCTGGCCATGCTCAACACAGCCGTCAACTTCTTCCTCTACTGCTTCGTCAGTAAGCCTTTCCGTGGCGTCGTGCGGGACGTCGTGCTGCTCAGGGGGGGCCCGCTGTATCCTCGCCGTGCTCTGCCGCACCCGCAGGCCCCCACCAACGCCTCCATCTCCTCTCTGTACAGTGGGAACAACAAGCGCTCACAGCGGGACTCCACCCCTTTGTCACCTCGCAGGGCCAGAAAGCCCTCGTGACCCTGTGCCCCCTCCTCCTAATCCAAAACACGTCATCATCATCATCATCATCATCATCATCATCATCCCACGGTCCCTGAGCACTTCTGACCCCGGGGACCCACACTGCGTTCCAGCTACGGCCGTGGACAGCTGCCAGTCAGCCCTGGAGCTTTCTCAAAGGGCCTAAAATGAACTCACAGGAATGTTTTTTTGTATTGTAATATGTCACCGGGTGTTGTTTGTCCATGTAAATCAGATGAGTTGACAGCGTATTTATTTTTCTTTAGAAGAATTTGATAAAATAAAAGTAGGTTTTGTGAATTGTTTCTTTTCCATACATGGTAGTAGTGAGACAAAATATTTTTTATATTGTTATGAGAAAAGAAGAAAAGAAAGTTTCCCTCTGTGATTAATCCGTGGTTTTTGCATGCTGCTACAGTGTAAGTGAAATCCATTCATCTAGCCAGTCCCTCTTTCATCATGTCAAGTGGCGTTCAGTGTACTTCAATCTATTTTAATTACCCTACTATGATATCCACTCTGGAAGCAGCAGAAAGGGAGAAATAAGGGTTTTAATGTGAGCTGGCTGCAATATCTGCAGTTGTGTAAAGACGCTGAATGTCCAGAAGACAATCCGCCCTGCTGAGCACAGCCAATCGAGCAAAGAAATCGCACTCTGTCTCCACAGCGCGCTCCCAGGCACAAAAGCCACAGCTGCTGAGGGGCGAGTGTTTATTTTTCAAGAAATGCAACTCGATGGAGCTTTAAATGAAAGCGTGCTGTTTAAGCGGCAGGAGCGAAGACCCTGCTCTTCAAACAGCCCCTCTGCTACATCACCAGCATGGCCTCAGCTCTGGCTAAACAAACCACAGATTAGTCTGATGGTCTGCACAAACACACTCACACACACAAGCAGGTACACACTCTCATGCATGTACAAACACATGCATACACACACACAAACACACACACACACACACACACACACACACACACACAGGCGTCAGCTGGTAAATTTCCATTTGCTACAACAGGAATTTTCATGTAACATCATCGCAATTTGCTGAAAAAATTTGCTGTTTCACCTGTTCTGTACTTAAACTTCTAACAGCTAATTTGCATGTATGCTTTTAAGTTTTGATTGAGCCATCTGTTTTTGATATATATATATATATATTTTTTTTTTTTTTTTAATTAGTGCCCTCAGGAGCGAGTTATGCTGTCACTTTGATTTGTCATGCAGCACTAATCTGTTCTAACGGTTTGTCGCCTGGTTTCTAATTCCTGGTTCCTAAATAGATGTTGAGCTTTTTTCCGGCTGTCTGATAAATGCCTCGACATTAACTCCTGATTTTTAGAAAAGTGCACTGTAGCCACATTTAAGGCCAGTTTACACAAGGAACTGCTCGTAACTGTCTAACAAGTATATATACAATATCAATATCACAGCGTGGAGTCCAAAGCGATATATGAACAGTTGTTGAGGATTGGATTTGATGAAGGTTTTATAGCCAGATTCCAGCTGTGAAGCCTTCATGAGAGTAACAGATGTAGCTTTGATTCGATGCTCCGAAACACTTGCGAGTTTTATCTGATTATACAGAAACATTTCTCTCCCAGGATTTAAAAAGTTGTCAAATTTATATTGATGAGTTTGTACTGTCAAGAGGACACTAAGAGAAATCCCAGGCTCTGTAGCTGTGAAAAATCAACCATTCAATCTTTGCATGTAAACATTTTATTAGTTTCTTTACCCTTAATGAAGCTAATACAGAAATTGCATCAAGCACACACACACACACACACACACACACACACACACACACACACACACACACACACACACACACAATAAAACATGTTTTTACATTCTTATGGCTGCAGAACCTGCAAACATGTAACAGCTCTAATTGTACTTTTATTACCTAGATTAAAGGAATAGTTTGACATATTAGGAAATATGCTTATTTGCTTTCTTGCCAAGAGCTAGCATAAAGATGCCACTCTCACTCTCGTGTAAATATATAGCTGGAGCCAGCAGGCGGTTAGCTTAGCTTAGCACAAAGACTGAAAACAGGGGAAACAGCCAGATTCCTCTAAAGCTCACTAATTAACACATCTTGTTTGTTCCATACAAAAACGGAAGCATAAAAACAAAAATAACCTGCCGTTGAACTGCAAATTGTCATTTTTACACTTGTTTGTACAGTATAACTCTGCAGCTCCAGGGAGCAATTAGCCTCTTTTAGCTAAATGTTTTGGTTTTACGGCATTGTATGGTTCAGTCTCAGGGCTCATTAACTCTGTTTCCAGCTGCTGTTTTCAGCCAACAAGCTCTGATAAACCCACTGTACACCACCTGCCCAGCAGCAAACTGCAGACAGACAACGTTAGCGACTAACAGCTAGTGAACATTTTTCTCAGGAGAAGGTAGAGACTAGGTAGAGCTAGAAAGGAGAGTAAACATTGGATTTAGATTCATCAGATGGACACAAACACGACTCCAAAGCTTTCTGACGTATTCAGTCAGAGAAATCTTTCTGTATCATCACAAACTCAAGTACAGTCTCTCTCTCAGAGTTTAGATCCTTCTTCCGTTTACTCCTCTGTCCACCCATTTAGGTTTAAAGTTTCCAATGCAGGCCACCTGCCTGCTCTCTCATCCCTCTGCAGGCCTCATTGTGTTTACTGTAACAGTGAGAGACACAGTGTCAGTTCCCCTGTGTCTCCCCGTGTCTGCCTGCTCATGTCGTCCCACACTGAGTTCTGAGAGTCTGTACGCAGATGCAGATATGCACTGTTTCTTTGAAGATGTCTCCTGCTGCCTGGCAGTAACAGAGGGAGATGTGAGGGAGCGTGTAGTGGCGACCTTACACTGGTTCAGACAGTGGGGGTCGGAGAGATGACTGAATAAACAGTTAAGACCGTAATGTGATGCTAAGATGTCAGAGCAGGCTTTGATTAAAGTTTAATGGAGCTGTGCCGCAGCTTTCACACATGTACAGAGCTGTTACGGAGGAGAGGGGTGAGGTGGGGCAGGTGGGGGGGCATTAAAGAGCAGGTAAACCCCACTAGCCACACGTCCCCTGTCTGCCTGCCACCTGTCCTTTGTGCCTGTTCAAACACCTGGTGATGTCCCCCGACTCTGCCCCTATTCAGCCCTGCCAGGTGTCAGAAGGCATCAAATGAAAAGGCAAAGCAGCACAGAGACTGACAAGTGTAACCTGTCAGGTGCAATTGTAAATAAGGGAAATGCATACTTTAAAGGTGGCACTTACAACATATTCTTTCCTTGTCCTTTCCAGAAAAGTGAAATTATCAGTCGTTACCTCAAATGTGCATATTTCTTGATATTTGTGTGAAAAACATGAGAGCACTGCTTGTTTGTTCACTCAGTTTAAACAGACGTGTTTCCAGTCAGTAGCAAAGCAGGAAGCAGCGTTACATTCTTAACGCTGAGTGGAAACTGTACGTTTTTATTCATCTTGTGCTCTGTGTGAACTCATTCTACATGTTTTAATCACCCTTTCTGCGTGACTAAACGCACGACTTCGCTCACACTGTATGGATCAATCATCGATTGATTCTCATTGTGATTTTGGTTAAATGTTAAAAAAGTAAAAATGTCCTTTCTTGTGACATTGATATTTAACAAAGACTAGGATCTTTCCCAAACCACTAAACCACTTAAACAAGAGCTTTGAGTTGCCTGAACATAACCATAAAAACGTTAATGGTGCTTTAGTTGCCATGAGAAGATATTACAGCGTTTTTGGGATTTACATTACAAACGCCGACAAAATGTTTCCTTTGATGGATTCTACATTTCTCTGAAAGTTGATTCAATTTTGTAATGAAATAAGTGTGAAAACCAACTGATGACTGGAAGGCAGGAAAACAATGAAACAAATCCACAGCAAACACTGGATGCACTTTTGTAGCTGTTGGGTAAGAAAATTCAAAACAAGTACGGCCCTTTAAAATGTGTTTCTTTTTTTGAATTTGAATATGATGAACGTTGAAATGCATGTTGGCTTCATGTGCATCGTTTACATTATTTCTCTTTTGGCTCGAGTATAACTGTCATGCAGAACGATCCTGTCTGTAAGCACTGAGAAGAGTTTTTATATGGAGAGGAAATAAATGTTTAACACAGGATTTGTGCAGTTTATTTTATACTGTTCAATCACAGAGAATCACAGCCTGGGAGATATTGTGTATCGGGTGAGTCTGTAGAAAACAGCAGACGTGCAGCTCCAAATGTACACCCAGGTGTAGGACAGAGGACATAAATCAGTCAGTGTTGTAGATGTTTTTCAGATTTATTATACAGATTATCCATTAAAACACAATCAGTTTCTGCTCTTAAGTTGGCTTTACCTGCCTGGATTGATTTCATGTAATGTACTGTAGCACAGCATTGTACATACTGTGAGATATTTAATAGAAAGGTCAGACAGTGATGAGTTTGTCCTTGCAGAGTAACAGAATGAAGGATGCTCTGCAACAGATTGCTTTTCTCTAATGTCTCTCTGGGGTTTTGGTTCAAGGTGACAGTGAATCGGTCAATAAAGAGCTCTGCAGAAAACATAATGTGGGATGAGCTCTGGAATGAGACGTGGTGCTGCTGGAGGTCAGACTCGGACACGAAGTGACGACAGACACTGAAAACGGAGCTGATCTATATCTGGAAACAGACAACTCAGACTTAACCAGTAATCTGACGGCCACGAGGAGCCAGATGGATGGAACCCACAAAGAAATTCAGCCCCGGAAGAAACCTGTTACAGTATCTTCATAGGCCAGGTGGAACTAATTACAAAAAAAAAATGGAGAGCTAAAAGGTTGACTTCCTTGCCATCAGTGAGAGGAGGAGCTGAAAAGGGAGAATGAAAGAAGCTGTCCCCCTTGCAGAGATCAGCTGGTGGCCTCGCTGAAGGAAGTGAAGCAGGAAAAATCAGCTCTTGAGTGTGAAAAGTGTGAGTGAGAGTAAACTGGAGGAACATATAAAAAGCAGGAGGAGCTTCTCTGGGCGGACTGGTCCTTTAATCATTGACCAAGACCTCAAACGCACCAAAAATCTTCACTTCTACTGTCAGCACTTGAAGCCCAGTTTCAAGACAACAATTTGTTTTGCCAGTCACCACTGATGACCTTATTTAATTTACATCAGGAACTAGAGAGAGTATACCACTGCCAAGGCTGCTTATTCCTCAGTTATTAGAAAAATAAAGAAAGTGAAAAAAACAAAGAAAGTGTTGAAAATGTTTACCAGCGGCCATGATTTTTAGACAAGTCCTAAATCCTGTTTTTAAATATTAAGGCTTTGTATAAGGTGGGACTCATGAACTCTGAACCTTCAGTAGCTTTATTGTTGGAAAAGTCATCAAATTAAAATATTCTGTTTTTGCATAATTTTATACACATTTCCCCCAAATCCAGCCACAAACTTTAGGATCTCCACTCGAATTAGAAAATAAATAAATATAGAAAAACCATTCAGCATATAAAAGAAATAACGAATGACTTTGTTCAGGCTCATGTGAATACGTTATCTGGAGAAGATAAAAGACAACATTTGCTGGAGAAGTGGAGAAGAAAGTGCCTTGAACCAAAGAATCCTGGGAAGATGAGCTGCTGTAAAAGATAAAATGGTATTTCTTTGTCTTAAGTAAAGAATTTCTGAAAACCAGTAAAGGAAATTAACACGTCACCAACTTCCATCTTGAAAAGGCACTTTCAGAATAAGAAGAAGAATTCAATGTTTGCGAACATTTGGGATTTAGAGAGTTTTCTAGAGCCGACTAAGCTGCTGCTGAATAATAACTTTGTGTTACTTGTATAGTCCCTTTAACAGCAAGGACTTGAAAGTGCTTTACATAGACAGACAGACAGACAGATAGATAGACATAGAAAGGCATTACTGTAAGATGAGATATAAAGAACACACAAGGCAATATAAAAGACACTCTTGATAATATTTTAAAATAATAAAATGAAATAGAAAATAAAAAACACTAAGGTGGAATAGACAGAATAGACAGAAGAATAAAAAAGTTACAGTGCATCTAATTTATGTTTATGTGTAGTGTGATTTATTACAAAATAGACATTTTTATTAACTTATGATATAAAAGTGATACATTTTTAAGTTGAGTTTTGTGGCTCAAATCTTCTGAAATGATGATTTAAACAAGCAAAATTATTAAAAAGTGATATAATATTTAGGATTTAGATTATTCATATACACCATAACAGCATTAGTGTCTAGTGTTAGTGTCCTTTGTACTTTGCTGCCACCTTCATGTGGCTGAACCTCCCGAAACTGCTGCTGGATTGAACACTCTTCACCACCAGATGTCCCCACACACCACTCACACTCCACACTCAACTGCTGTGATCGAGTCTGTTTATCATCTGACAGAAAGTACAGAACACGAATCCAGTGAAGGTAATCAATGGAAAATTATTAGATGGAAAGAAGTGGATTATTTAGAAAAGTAGTTTTATGAAACATTGCGAGAAAACTGTGTATTCAAGCATTAAAGTGTGTGTGTGTGTGTGTGTGTGTGTGTGTGTGTGTGTGTGAATGAGAGAGAGGGAGAGAGAGAGAGAGAGAGAGAGAGAGAGAGAGAACGAGAGAGAGACCCTCACAGCAGTCACATCGTTGGGAAGCGCTCGTAAAGGATTCTCAAACTTTCATTTTCCGTTGAATGTGAAGTGAACTGTGCTGAGATCAGTCTGAGGAGGTTTCCTGTGGGATTTGGACTTTATTAGAGTAGAAACTTTTTGGTAGAAACTACTCTTTCTGCTCTCGAGGATTTCACTTCAGCTCTGCCGTTTGGAGCAGGTGAAAGAAGGAAACATCAACAACCAGCACAGAGGTGAAGTCTGCTGCTGACGACATCCAGGTAGTTTAATACATCAGACCCATGTTTGTGTTTTATAATCTTAATTAACTACTAATTATCTCGTTTTTAAGATTTTAATATGTTTTTCTGTGGATTTAGAGATATGTTCACATAAACAAACATTTCAGTTCAATATATATGAGTGTTGATGGGTTTCATTCAAATTATAGGCTACTTTCAGAGCGCAGTAATTACACTTTGTACTATTTCTAGCAGAGGGAGTGTCCGGTAACATAGGATCCTATTCGGGATATTTAGCACTTTGTCTTGCATGCAGGTGAAAGTGTGTATAATGGACATTTATATCCCTGAACACATCCGGAAGTGTGTGTGAAACAGTTTTTTTAATGGTTCAGATGCAGAAAATACTTCATGTTGTTGTGAGAACAGATCTGCTGTCTATAGGAGGAATAAGTAGTAACATAATTAGCGTCATGACTGCACTTTATTGAAGTAAATGTGGCCTTTTATTGCTAATTAAATGCATCATTATCACCCCCAGCTGCAGCCTACAGATGTGTAGGAGATGTACCTGTGAGCTGCTGCTGAAATTGTACAAAATAGGCGAAAATGAACAGATTATAGATGAGATAGATTCATTGATAATGACAACAAACACAGTGACAGTCCTTCCAGCTCCGGATAAATCTACTAGAAGGGCCCTGCGGTAAAAAACAAAACAAACAGTAGTTTTCCCATCTCTGTGCATTGTATATGTACCATGTTGCGTTTAAGTACCAGTCAGGATGCACAAGGCAAGCAACACGTGGCAGCTTCATTATATTTCACCTGTGTTAGTTTGTGGTGAATTGATTAAACATATTTTAATTTGGAGATACTGAAACTAGATTTTGACACAGATAAAAATGACCCTTATCATTCCAGTTCATATTGTGTTTCAATGGTTGGTATACATTTCCAATTAATCACATGACTAAATAACACATGGTGAACCTTCGGGCCCCTGGGAGTCTGGGGTCCCCAAAAACATTTGGTTGATTTCTGTGTGAGTGGACTCACAGTATTTTGTAGTCTCTTACATTTAAGCACAAGGTCCATTTAGCAGCTGTTCTGGAGCTTTCAATCACATCACATGATCTTTATCAACAGATGGAGTCCGCCCAGCTTTCATGAAATTGTAGATGTTTGGATTTCTTTCTTCTTCCGAGCACTTTAAGGAGCTCTCATCATCATCATGTTGGCTCAAAAGCTTTGACAGCCCATTTCACAAGCCATGACAAGTAGGCAAACTCCTGCTGACGAAGACCATGAAAGCTCCAGAACAGCTATTAAATGGACCATGTGGTGAGATGAGTTGTTTCCAAGATCAAGAAGAAACTTGATAGAGTACAAAGCCTTCTGTTGCAACATAAGGACTAGATTCATTGTTATTTTACTGATTTGTTTGGATCTTGATAGAGTATTTTAGGAATTGGAGGTCATCAGAGGTTTCACTTTCCATGTAAACAATTTAGTCATCGGTCTAATCTTCATCTGTTTTAGATTGTTTACATGAACCTGCTGAGTGGTCGAGTATGTGAGATATCTTGAAAGCCAAACTGTTGCCTTGTTCCTTCAATTTTGTTTCATACTGGAATGAGAACCTGCCGTGTGTTTCTACCTTGAGCATTCAGAAATTGCAAACATGCCATAAAACAGTTGGTCCTTGAGCTCGACGTGAAAAGAGAGAGGGATGTGAATGAATGAGGCATAAAGATAGTCTTCCTGACTGAACTTACGCTGAGCTTTGTTAGTAGTTTGTTTACTAAGGGACTGACAGTACTCACAAAGCCACTGTCAATGACCAAAAATGACAACAAAACTAAGGGAACCAATCAAATCTGGGCACATGGAGAAACAGAAAAGGTTGATTTCTTTGTTCCAGAGAGATCCTTGTCGTGATAGAGTCACAGAAGTTAGAAAGACTGAACGTCCGCCACCACACTTTGATCGATTTGGCTCAGAGACTGTCCTCGGTGCAGGGTAATTCAATCTGACGGGGACAAAAAGAAGCAGCCAGACAAGACTGGGACTGTGGAGATGTTTATTCACAAAGCAGACAAAGTTCCTCTCTGATTTTATGTTGTTCAATAGAAAAAAAAAAGTGCCTCTTTTTTAGTTAATATGTGCACCATTTATATTGGAAATGTTAAAACTGCAGTTCTACCCACAGCATTCTAGGTTAAATGCACTTTCACCTCATTGATTCAGGTGTAATCGCAATGTACAGAAACAATATTTGTCGACAGGTCCCATTAATGATTAACCTTCGCTTTGGGAAAAACTCCAGAGTTTGACATTCCTCTGATAGTTTTGGTGGCTGCCGAGGTCTTGGATGCAGCTTTCTGATTCTTTCCTGCTCTGAATAACAGTTAAGTCACTTGTTAGTACATATTTTCCGTGTAAACATCATTGCAAAGGTTTTGTTTAGAATCCCATGTGTTGCTGTGTGCGTACTGACTCATGCAAGTGTAATATTTGCTAAATTGGGTGTAGACTACAGTATCCTAATCAAGCATTGGTGACGTATTTGAGTCTTTGTTGAGGCATCTGGCCACACCTTTTTCAGACTCTCCCTGTTTGTCCATCTAAACAGGTGCTGTCAGGATCCCAGAACAACTCGTCCAAATTGAACTCTCTGGTCTCTTGCAGTAGCCATGGCTGCCAATGTCACCCCTCCGGGTTGCGGCCCTAACGTGGACTCCCTCTATTACAACCTGTGTGACATTAGTGTCGTGTGGGGCATTGTGCTGGAGGCCTTTGCAGCAGCTGGCGTTGTCTTCACCTTTGTGCTCTTCATCTCGCTGCTGGCCAGCGTGCCCTTCATGCAAAACAAGAACCGCAAGAGCTCTGTGGCTCTCCACGCCTGCTTCCTGGTCTGCACCGCAGGTCTCTTCTGCCTGACCTTCGCCTTCATTGTGGGAAAGGACTTCTCCACCTGCGCCTCGCGGAGGTTTCTCTTTGGGGTGCTGTTTGGCGGCTGCTTCGCCTGCCTCCTGATGCAGTGTGTGAGGCTGAACATCCTCGCCAGGCAGAACAGCGGGCCCCGGGCTTGGGCCTTATGTCTGGGGGCAGTGGGGATCTGGCTGGTGGAGGTGGTCATCAACACTGAGTGGCTGATCATCACAGTGGTGCGCCACCCACAGGGGCCACTCAACACCACAGCCATAATTGGCAGAGCCACAGCTATGCCTTGCAACATTGCCAACGAGGACTTTGTCATGGCGCTGATCTACGTGATGACCCTGATCCTGGCTGTGGTGGTGGCAAGTCTGGCCATCATGGCGGGCAAACACAAGCAGTGGAAGAAGGATGGTGCCTTTATCCTTCTAACCAGCTTCTTCTCTGTGGGCATTTGGGTGGCGTGGATTGTCATGTACGTCTATGGGAATAAGAGGAGGGGGGGGCCCACATGGGATGACCCCACCTTGGCCATTGCCTTGGTGGCGAATGCATGGGCGTTCCTCATCCTCTACACCATTCCAGAAATCTGCTGTTTGACCAGTGAAGACGAAAGCCAGCAAGGTTTTGGGGAAGATCTGTACCCGAACCGAGGAGTCGGCTACGAAACGATCCTGAAGAAACAGAGCTCCCAGAACATGTTCGTGGAAAACAAGGCTTTCTCTATGGACGAGCCCAACCAAGGTCTGTAGCCTGTTGAAATTTCAAAGCTTCTCTGAGAAATATCAAATGGTGTTTATTTGACCTTTATACAGTAGCTAAAACAACTGTTTTGCATGTCAAGTATTCCTCCAACACCAAATCTATTTCTTGTGTCTCAAATTCACCACCTGTAGGCTTGAAATGTGGCTCTTAAGAGTTTGTAGGCTTGTTCCTTCGCAGAGGATGGCAGCTTTGATACACAACTGCTATAACAAAGGAACATTTATATCCATCTCCTAGTGGAACTGACAAGTAGGATACATAACTCTTTGTTGCGTCATAATTACAACTATCCCATCAACTGTACTTCTGAAAAGCAACAACATTTGGGCTGTAATTTGTTAATGGTTGATTTTAAATTCAGAATTAAAAATGGTAGTTGTAATAATGAGATGTCGCGTCCTGGACATGTGCTTTATGCAAAGCTGCACATTTGCAGTTTTCACTCCCACTATTCCCTGTAAGTCAAATATTTGCCTGGTCGACAAATTTGAGAAGTTTCAGTTTGTTTGTGAGGTAATATCTAGAGGGGAGTTTAAGCACATTAGTACATTCACTTTGCATGTGACACCTTAGTCACACAGTAACGTCCCTGACTCCATATCACACACAGTCAAACTGGAAGTTCATTAAAATGGCTTGCATCATATTCTTTGACCCACGGTTTGTTGGAGGAACGCCTGGGAACATTGAATTGTACATTCTGTCCTTTGTCCCTGCACTGACTGTTTGTATTATAATAATACTTATCATAGAATATACAGAATGACCTTGAACAGATGAGTGATGAGTAAAAGTTTCAAGCCCACGAAAAACATCAGACCGATTATCCTGCAAAATGTCCCCAAAAGGTTGTTTTGCATCTACGTGATGACCGCACAGAATTTGAGACGCTGCTGAGCCGAACAGGATCTGATGTTGCAGTAAAAAAGCTTCCAAGATCAGAACACTAATTCTACAGTCTGTAGCCTCACAGCTCCCTGCTGATCGTCAGGGCTGCTGGTTGGTAGAGTTGTTGTTTTTCACTAGTCTGTCAGCTTGTGTCACTGTGGTGTAGAGGTGGAAAGTAACTATGAAATGTTCATCTCTTTCTCTACAACGTTTCAGGGGGAAAATCTGACTTTTTACCCCACCACATTTTTCTGACAGTTGGAGTTAGTTTATATATTCAGATTTTACATTCAGCATGAGATAAATATGGCTGTTGCGCAGTAAAATTGTGTATCTTCACTATTAGGAACTCTGAAAAACAGCCTTGCTGCCCAGTGACCAAATCACTATCTGAAGATTTTACTATTAAACAAGATTTTATTTCTGTCTCTTTCTTCGTATCCTATGTTTTCAGTTCCTCTTTTTCCCAGCCTCGCTTGCCTTCCTCATCCAATCTGAGAGCAAAAACTTCCTAAAGCTCGAGATATGTTTGTTTTTTACACCTTACTCAAACTAAACTATCTCCTTCTCTTCACTATACAGTATGCACTTTTGTTTTGGACAGTTGAGAACATTTCACTAGAACTGCTTGTTGTCTTTTACTCATTTTTAATTGCAGAAAGATTATTCTATTTTCATGCTCAGATCTGAGTTTATGACACAAGGCAGCAACATTTGACTTCATCCTTCATCATTAACTCCCCCGTTAACTCCCTAGTTAGTTAACTTATTTCCAGGTAGTGTGAGCTATGACTAAAGTCAATAATGGTTGTCAGCACCAGGACAAGAAAATTCAATCAAACATCTGAATACATTACTGAGTCCCAGAGTTACAGTCTGGGACTCAGAGGCAGAGTATCCTCTGTATCATTCCTGTTAATGAGTGTCTGGTATCTGTACAGTAACCACTGTATCATATGGAAACACTCCCACTCTGCCTCTGATTCCCACCAGAAACATCACGCCTTGTGTTTGCATTGTCTCCATGGTAACTGAGGTGTGGCAACAGTTTCATCCAGGGGAAAATATGTGACGTTAGGAGCCACTAAGTGTGACAAAGTCATCTGTCACATCCATCTCTGCTGGGTGTTTCTACAGGATACATCAATGAAAGCACAAACAAGATAAAGGGAATGATAGTGGCCTCATGGTCGTCTTCTGGTGATTAAGTGCTGTGTATTTTAAGTGATTGTAATATAAAGATTTAAGAGATGGTTGCTGGGGACTGATAGCACTTAAGAGGCCTAACAATATCACACAGAGGGCATGTTGGGTGACAAAACAATGACATTTGTTGTCTCCGTCTGTCCATTACAGCGTCCAAGCCTGTGTCTCCATACAGCGGCTACACCGGTCAGCTGCGTAGTTCAGTCTACCAGCCCACTGAGCTGGCTCTCATCACCAAAGCAGTGGGAAATGTGAGTATACACCCACACGATTTGTTTACAGAGGCACACATTTGAATATGCCATAAATAGTGTAGTTAAATAGCTGATTCCCAGCGCGCACTCACACACTCTCACACACATAGTGGTAGGCAAATTATTGAAATGAAGAACCTTTGACAGTAATATTTGACAGTTTTTGAGACACTTTTGTGAACAGGGTTCAAGCTCAATGTTGGCCAAATTGATTGACATTGATTTGATTGCTATTTCCAAAGTTCACTCACTGGTCCACAGATGCACATACCCATAAAATGTCATGCCTCACTGACTTTTTATCTTGCCGAGCTGACCTGTGTTACGACTGTTCACATTAACTGGATCCAAAAGCACGACTCAGACAAAAGGTGTCAAAACAACGAAAAGTGTCTTTACTAAAGAAAGGTTCAATAAACAAAAAAAAACACTCAAAAGAGGGAAAAAGCACTCATGGCTAGAACAAAACAAAACAATGACCTGACCAAAAACACGGATACTTGACAAGAGAGTTGAATATAAACGCTGGTTCTCTGACATCACGACGAGACGAACTGGCAAAGGAACAAAAGGAGACACAGAACATAAATATACAAGGTAATGGGGAACAGGTGGAAACAATCAGGGCGGGGGAAGACAATCAGACCGGCGGAAGACACACGAGGGCAGGAAGTCAAAACACCTGAAACGAGAGGGATACTAGAATGTCAAAATAAAACAGGAAATGACAAGACAACCGGAGCACAAGATAACTTAACTAAATAAACTTAACAAACATTGCGTGGCATAACAACCTGACAGTCATCATGTAGGTAATAGATACCCACTTGATGTGAGACATGTCAGTATTGTTTTAGGATAGCCTTTATGGTTTCATAAGCAAAACACGTTCAAGAAGTAGGACATAGGTACAAGCAACAAAGCAGTGGTGAAAAGAGAAGTTGGTAAAAAATAGGCCAGGATTTGCAAGTGCAGTAAGTGCAGCAAACAAGTGGGCGCTTCCAGGTGCATCCAATCACAGGGCACAGCGCTAACATTACTTTTACCATTTCTGTTCATTCAAATCAAACAAAACAAAAGTACTTCCTGTGCAGCGCTACAATCGACTGTTCGCTAAACCCCTCCCCTGAACAGAGACTGTCCAATCACAGCTTAGCAGCTGTAACTAGGCAGGTAAGGTCTGTCAAGCTTTATTAACATGATGAAGCTGCATGGGACTCTATTAAAGAGTTTGGAGGGTTATATAACAATTCTAAGCAATGCATTAAACAGTGTGTTTGTCTGCTGTAATGTAAGCTGCTAGCATGCCCGGCTAACTAGCTTACTGCAGTAGTAACCTAACATGACTTCCAAGGCTAAGGAGCATGTCAGTGGCTAATGTTAACTACATAATTTTGTGGGGGTTGCAGGCTGCGTTCCATTCATGATGACCGACATATCCACAGTGTCGGTGCTGGTCCTGGAAGCTACTATATCAGAGTTTGGGGTAACGTTAGCAGCTCTATCCTCTTTGATTTGGGAAAGTTTACACTCCAGCTACTCTCATCCTAAAAGCCTTTTCTCTTGTAAAAGTGAAACATGATGTAAAAAATCTGTAGGATTATACCAGTACTGGCTAGCTAACCTGTAATACAAGAACAACTCCATTTTTCCATGTCTTCTACATGGATCATGCTGAGGTTATACCTTGGACATGTAATGTTAGCAACTGTCTTTTAGCATGATATCATGTACGGTATGTAGCCATTAAGTGCATATTTAAGGCCCTTCTATGCATTTCTCATCAGCTAGAAATGAGAACCCTGCTTTTGTTTACTTCTATGTGAAAATTATTTAAGAAAATTGCCATGAATTTTGAGCGCTAAAGCTGCCACCCTTATCATTGTAAGTCATGCTAGAAAGGAAAGCTTGACAGGCAATGTACTATCCAGTACACCATAGGTAAGAACAGGCAATTCCGAGGGGTCTTAAGTTATGTTAAATGGTTTGGTACATCAGGAGTCAGGAGGTCTTTCCAAAGAGCAGGTGGTTACAGACACATTCCCTCCCTCATATCTTGGATGTTTGTGTCACGCGCCATGTTATGACTTCATGCAGCACCCTCCGGACTCGTCCTTTGACATGGTCATTCCCAGAGCTTCCACCAACTCTGCAGCCAACAGCGGGAGCAGCACCCCCTCAACACACACTGAGATGGGGAACAGTGCACGAACACAGACAAACGGAAATAGCGTAGGTTGTGCCCTGAACCCCTGACGCCTCTCCTTCTTCACTCCACAGTTCTCCTTGTTTCTCCTTATCAGCTTGCTTACCTCCAGATGCTTTTCTGTTCCCCTGCCTCTGTGCATGTCGACCTCTCAGCTCCTGCTGTATCCATAGCAACTTCTTCTACAGGTTGACTATGAATCACTTCTTTGTCTGGATTGTTTTTTTCTTGCCTTGTGGAGTTCACTCTCTCAAGGCCTTGTGTCTTTCACATCGTCTGTTCAATATGTTAGTTGGATTCAGTGCATTCTTCCATCTTTTCTCTTAACTGAAATGGCAGAAAAATGTTGGTGAAAGGGGTAGTGTTTGATTTGACATGAGTTCTCTCTTTCTGGCCTTATTGTAGTAGTCTTTTTCCTTATTTCTCTGTGCTAAAAATGTATCTTCTAAATCTTAATCTTTGACTGTTAAACACTTGTCTCTAAGCTTTTAAGGTGGCTTTTAAGTTTTTTTAGCTTTCTAATTCGCAGAGGATGACACCTGTAGTCAGTTTGGATTCACAGCAGTTACATTGGATTCCAACTGGATTCATTTTCATGGTAAAATAAAGTATCAGAACAAGCACTGAAATTCCTCAGACTACTGCTGCAGCATAATCCACTTCTCCACTGTCCTGCTCAGTATAGTGTAATATGTATAATGTATTGTTTTAATGCCATTTCCTGAAATGTTTACGTTACTTTATTTTGTGCATTTTAAAATATGTTTCTTGGGCTGCTGTAAAATCTAAATTAATACATGGATCTATATATTCTTCCCAGAATATAACTAGACAGCTTTTGTTTGTTGCTTGCACAGTTGATCTTTGTTAAATACAACTGCAAATATGACAAACGTAAACAGCTAACCCTGCTAGGAACAAACAGAAGCTATGTACTGAGCCATATTTGGTCAAAGTATGAGTGTGTTAAACACGTCAAATAAGCCTTTGCATGGACAGCGGAGAAGTGGATACCCTGCAGGAGTGGTTTAAGTAAAGAATATCTTTTATGCTTTTTTTTTTTTTTGCCAAACTTGTGCTGTGTCTGAAATCACTCCCACATTCACTCATTCACTAATATTCCTTACATAATAAACACTTACTTTATACTGGGTAGTAAATTAGATTTCAGACATTTTGAATCATCATAAGGTCACATGACTGCAGCATTGCATTAGGGGAATTTTTAAACTGAGAGTTCAGAAACTCAAATGGAGGACAGAAAATACACTGCACTATGTAGCAAGTAGAGAGTGAATTCAGACACATCCTGGGTCACCCTTTAAATCTACTGTGACTGTTGTGAATCCAAGCTGACTACAGCCGCTGTCCTCCACGAATAAGCAAGCTGCAAACCATTCAGAGCCGCCTTTCAAGCCTTCAGAGGGTAGCTGGTACTCTAAGTGATGGTTTTCAGTGGAGTTTTTATTTAAAATCTCATCATGTTGCTGTTTGACCAACAACTCTGCCATGTCTCTCTTCTTCTGCAGGGGAGTGGTCTGCATAGGACGACCCAGTGGTGAACACGCTGAGGCTCTCAACACCCACTTACAATCATTTCAGTTCATGTCTTTTCATTTGCACTTGCTGACTGTGTGTGTGCTGTTACTCGTGGTTCCCTAAGCTGGTTCTAAGAGGAACCCCTCAGCCCCGGTATGTGGAGGTGAACGCTGGGTCATGACCTCTGATGGAAAAACAGCTAAACCTTCTTTCAACTGATTTCCCGTGTGCCACTGGGTATCAGACAGTATAGAGCTTCATTTGGAAGTCAAAGCGAAGGGATGAAACCGCGGCTTTGCTGCAGAACAAAGACTTTTTGCAGCACAGTGAACTGTGAGCTCTCTGCTGGACCCAATCACACAGATGAAGAGTGACGGTGCTGACGGCACAAAAAAAGAAAAGAGAATAGTTTAACTAAATGTTGGGAGTGTCTTTGGCCCAATATGATATTCACGTGTACACACACATGCACCCCTTCCCCCTACACACACCATAAACAGACTTTAGGACTGTCACTGCAGCAGCAGCCACGCACCAAAGGAACATTCCTCCCTCAGTTTGGCATGAAGGCAACAGGCTGGAAAAAAAGAAACACTATCAGAAGCATTGCATTCACTTGTATTTAAAAAATATTGTGCACAATCGAGTAATAACCACAAAGTTCACACATAAAATTGAGCTACTGGTGTTGAATTCATGTAAATATGTTGTTAATGTGTCAATGGTTCTACACTGCATGGAAGCATTGTATGAATATTTATATTTAATACTATTTATAGCACTACTGTGTGCTATTTAATTGTTTTATCTCATTTCTACCAATCAAACAATCATTTGAATTGAATTGTTTCACTAGCTTATAATGCTCAATGTCATTTCTCATAAAAGGTTTCTTTTATCATTCTTTGTAAAAAACAACATGATACTAGGTGATGCTTTTGCGTCCCAGATAAATGTGTATCTAGTATTTCACCTGACAGTAACATTTGAGAACTTTGTCATTTTAACAAAGATAAAAAACTGTTTTGTTAGCCTTCAATAACAACACATCCCTGAATCTTAGCTACAGAAGCACAGTCAAAGCCTCATGGGAGTTGTAGTTGTTGAAGGTTAACAAACTAATTAAAGTGTCCGAAATCGTTCACTATTCACTATGTGTGTACTATGTGTCTACATTGTGTAGACAGGGGAAAAAACTATTACCTCTGCTGGATGAAAGGAATCTGAATATGGCTGCATCTAACTATAATGTTCATCATTAATCAATGAATCATTTAGTCTGTAAAATCTCAGAGATTCAGCCAACTGTCAGGCCAACTGTCCAAACCAAAGATCTGCAATTTATAATGAAAGAAAAGAGGAAAAAACCCAACAAACTCTCACATTTGAGAGGCTGGAATCAGTGAATAGTTGGCATATTTCCTTCATAAATGACCCAAACGTTTAGCAAAATAGTTGGCGATTAATTTTCTGTTGACCAATCGTTTCAGCAATAAGACTTGACTAATATCTTAAATTGTTTAGTTTTTTCGCCGTCGGACACATTATCTTGTCCTCTCTGTAGAATTCCCTTTATAATGTGTTGTGAATAGTGAATGAGTGAATGATTTTGGACGTAGCCAGTGTTTTATCTTGGTGCCCAAACTCTGCTCTCCAGTACAATAGTCATGGCATGTTTCAACTGTTAGAAAGACAAATGAAGGAAACCCTTAAGGAGAAAATATATTGTCTGGCAAAGGCTGGAAAGGATTTTGAAAAGGGGGATGGGACTGTGTGATTTGTCTTTAATATAAATAAATATTCACTTGTGATGTTATGAACGGTGTGTTTTCTAATCAAAATGTGATCTTCACGGGAGGTGATGAGGGCAGGAGGGCAGTCAGAGGGTGTTACAGGAAATACACTGTATGGCTGATGCTGGCTATTTGATGGGGACCTCACAGGACGCTGACTCTGCGTTAGACCCAGAGCAGACAGCTGAGGACTAAACACCTCTTAAAAAAGTTGAATGAAGAGAAGATCTGCATTTATGAAACAGTCAAATGGTCATGCATGTCCTGCTGCAGACAAACACGAGTCTGGAGACTGTTGACACACACTCTGACATGTATTTTGCTTAGAATTTGACTATTTACCAAATTAATATGAATAATGTTTTATCTATTTGAATGAAAGTACGGCCGGTGACAAAATGACTGTAGTTGTTGCAGGACGTGCTGCTGTTTGGGTCCAGTGTAACGTGAGAGGAATAACAGCAGGCACACAAATTCAATCATGTTCATCAACTCGTGCAAACAGATTTATCGATCCACCCTCACTGACATCAGATGGCGGAATTCATCAAGGTCATCAGAGGAGACGGAAATAATTGATCACAGTTTCAGATATCTGTTCCCTCCAATGCCAGATCATCCTCAGTATCTCTTTGTCAGAGAGGAAAACACTGCAGCATGCTATATTTAAAACACTGAACATCCTCTCTAACTAACACTGCAGGGGATTAATGCAGTGCAGTGTCGCCACTTTATTTCTCTACTAGGAATATATTGTTTTGACAAAGTGTATCCAGGTTCTCACCATCAAAATGCCTCATAAGGAGTCTGTTTACTCCGTGGAGTCCACCATCTGTGTGTCATCTCAGTGCCAGCTCCCCCAGTCCGGGCCCGTAACTCACAGCCCTTCAAAGGTAGACTCGGACTGGCGTCGTGCAGGAGCTGCCTGAGAACAGATACTTAGCAGGTTGTTGATTCCAGTGTGTAAATAGCAGCTGTGTTTTTACATGATGTTAAAATGTCAAACATTGTTGAATAAAGCCACAAGTCTTTAAACAGAAGACAAATATTAAACATAAACATAAAAACATGTCAATGGAATTAATTTACTATCAAAGTACTATATTTACTATAAGTACTATTACTTCTTAAGGACTGACATATTTAACTGATGATATATCTTGACTGATAATAACATAAGCATCACAAGGAGTTATTAGTTTGTCATTATTTAGTTATTAATTAGTTTGTCTATGCATTTAGTACAGAGCTGGAACCAGGAGGTGGTTAGCTTAGCTTAGCTTAGCATAAAGACTGGAAGCAGGGAGACACGGCTAGCCAGGTTCTCTGGCTGCCAACATCTCTAAAACTCACTAATTAATGTTGTATCTCCTTTGTTTAATCTGTACACAAACAGAAACGTAACAAGACTACAGTCTACAGGCACACTGGCAGCTCTGTGAGGCTAGGCACAATGGTGCTTTAAGCTAAATGCTAACATCAGCATGCTAACACTCTCACAATGACAATGCTAACATGCTAAGCAGGTATAATGTTTGTTTTATACAGGATGTGGCGTGCTGTTGTTATTTCTTGGCAGAGTCTAGTCATGTTGCCACAATGAGGTTGCTAGGCAACCAGTGGAGACATGACACAGAAGTGCTGAACAAATGGATAAAGCACGTAACTCCCCCTAAAACCACACAGCTTTGTCGATTTAATATTCTGTTATGTACGGATTAAACAAACATAACTATAACCAGGCTAGCTGGGCTAGCTGTTTCCACCTGCTTCCAGTCTTTATGCTAACATTGGCTAATCGCTAATCACCTGACTCCAGCTCTGTACCTCACAGACTGACATGACATCAGTATTGATCTTATCTATCCCTCAGAAAGAAAGTAATAGTGTAAGCTTATTTCCCAAAAATGTTTTTGTTCACATTTTAATAATTGAAACTCTGATGTTATATGTCATTATCACAGTTTCTACATCAACAATTTGAAATATGTTAGGCCTACATGGCAAGTCTATTTCATTTATATTGTTATTTTTTTAACTTATTTGAAGTAATAATTTTCTAAAATATTACACGATTTAATGACCTATGGAGTATTTTATAACATATTACTGTATTTGACCCATTTAGAAGGACATTATCATATCATTTATCCTGCAGTTACAACAGTATTAGTTGCTGCAAGATCTTATGTAATCTTTTGACATGGATCCCTCTGACACATGAACACACACACATACACACACACACACACACACACACACACACACACACAGACAGATCTCGACTCCACCTCCCCCATGCTCATATTTCATGTGTCTTTACTGAAGTGGCTCCGGCTGCTGTGGAAACACTCTGCTGTGGTCAAGAGGTTGGACTGTGATTTATAAGTGATCCAGCTGCTATGGCCTGATAACCTCCGAGTCTCCTGAGGAGGTGATACAAGACCACATCCCAGGTCTATTTTAGGCCCAGCAGGCCGTGCTGTCACATGTTTTTATCAGTGATTCTCACTTAAACATGATGGACGGAGCCGTAAAAAGTCTGCAAAACTATACTGCCGCGGGCCAGATAAGACATGTGAGAAGATAAACGGAAGACGCAACAATATGCTTTGTCTTTTTCACCTTTTGGATCTCACCACTTCCGTAATAATGTCGAGTTACAAAAGCTCTGACCTCAGTTTATTATACAGAGAGTACCAGTAACAGAACTGATATATTATGGAAGGTTTGCAGGGCCAAAAGAGGACATGCAGCTCTTTATTTCAGGTCTGGTTTAGATTACTATTATACAAGTAGCTCCTCATGATGCCAAACGCTCCTTACTGTTTGATGGAGCCATAGAAAATGCATGATGACTGTCACCTTGTTTTCTAGCACACTGAAAGTTGAAACATTTGAGGAGGATGAGGGAATAAGATGCACATCAGCTACAAACAATGATTCTTATTAAAAATTAGAGCAGAAGTATAGTTTATTTTTCTTCAAGGTCCACTTATCATTAACTGACAGGTTAATTACAACGTATTGTTCTATTTAATCACATCACATTTATATTTTAGTTTTGGCCATCATTTCTATCGGTAATAACAACATTGTGGTAACCAACTTAATTCCTGAGATCTGGAAATGTGGCAACGGGACAAGAAACACAACAGGTAACATTGTTGATTGATTATTGATTACTGATTACTGTGACTGAGGTTTTTTTGTTTGAATTATCTCATTACAGGTAAGTCGTACAAGTAACCAGTAAAAAAGGTTAAATATGTCTGAAACACGTGGAAAGAGTGCTGCCAAACACAGCATATATAGTGGCACTTTTTGTTTTATTTTATTTATTTATTTACTTAGTATTTTTTATTACTGTTTTTATTATTTGAATTTTCTAAAATATTTTTTTAGGTTATAAATTTGGCCATTTTAAGTATTGTGGTTGTAGTTATTTTGAGTCTTAAGCTGATGTGTAATTCTTCTACATTTTGTTCAATGTGATGTCTGGACAAAACTATAAAAATAAGTTGTAATAAACTGTAATAATCCTTTAACTGTTTGCTTAAATGACTATATTAATATAACATAATAATCATAGTTTCTGGTATTCGACTCTCAAAATATATGTATTTTTTCAGACAGAGAGAAACATGGAGGGAGAACAATGTGATTAATTACTTACAGGACCAGTGCTGGTTGTCCTCCATCACCCTGCAGCCATATTGGATCTCAGTCTATGCGCTCACACACAAGCACAAACATTCTTTTACAACAACAGAAAACATTTGTGAAAGTTGGCAGATTTGCCAGCAGGCTGCAAATAACTGCTTACCCCTGAGGGAGACTTGCCGTTGTAAAAAGTCAGTTTACTGTAGCAAAAGGCTGTAGAGAAAGATTTACATGTGCACTAAGCATCTGATGTCAAATATGTGAAAACATTTTTTGATTATAATATGTTTCCGACTGATGATACAGGACCATGGCGTGCAACAAAGTCTGCAAACCAGACTGAAACCTGTGACAGCTTTATGCCTGTATTTTAAGCCTCAGCCTGCTGTTTGATATGCTTATAGGAGGTTGAGGGGAATATAAAAGGTACCACAGCTTCCAGGAACAGTGCTGTCAGGAGTGTGAGAGACGTCTAACTGTGAACTAATTGGTGCTAGAAGCCAGCGCCTGCATCCTGCTGATAGCGCAGGTATCTGAGACACCGAGCGGTTTGTCCAATTAGTTAGAAACACAAACACACAGCGTGCAATCGAGCTTGGAAATAAACTGCAGAGAGACATCTGAACAAAATGACAAGAGAAGGAGCTGCACAAGAGCCTTTAAATGCAACTCAGGTACAGCAACAGAGGGTGTTTAGACAGTACGAAGGCGTCTGTCGTTTGGTGAGACAAAACACACTTTCCAGACGGTGCAACAGAAAGACAGATAACTCATTCAAACACCCTCCCCAGTGTTTATCTCACTGCATGTACAGTTTGCCAGTGGTGGAAGAAGTAGTCACATCTTTTGCTTAAGTATATATTGCAGTACACCACTGTAAACATATTCCATTAGCAGCCCTGCATTCAGAATTCAAATACAACATTTGTAAAAGTACACAAGTAGCATCAGTACAATTATGCAGAATATGCTGTACATATATTGGTGGATTGTTATTGATGCAGGCTGAGATGGAGCTTGTTTACTGCTGGAAAATGTAATCTGGTGGTTCCCAACCTGAGGGGGTCCGGACCCCACCAAGGTGTGGCGGTCTAAATGTTTTTGGTCAGGAGAAAGGAGGAGAAAAAAATCTTAATTCAAGGTCCGCTAACTAGTTTTTCCTGGAGCTTTCAACTAGCATCTTGCGGTCTTCCTCAGTAGATGTAGTTTGCTAGGTTATAATGGAGATAGTTTTCATCACGACTTTGGTAGCATACTGAGGTCATTTGTAATCGCGGGTTGTCGTATGTGGAAGAAAATATATATTCTGTTATGTAATCTTTTTTCATGACATATTCTTTTTATTATTACATTTTTGGGGCATTTCGGGTATTTACTAGTTAGCCAACAGCAGAGAGATTAAGACATTAAGGGGACCTGAAGTACTTTACATTTTTTCTTGTAAATTACTTGATGCTTTAATTTCTTTATCCCTCTAAAAATGTGTCAAATAAAACAATCTGAAAAGAAAAAAAGAAAAGTCACACTCCGGTTCAGTAACTTAAAGCTGCATTCATAGATTTTTTTTGTAATGGTGAACATGTTAGCAAACAGTTGCCTGTTCACACATCCAGCAGACGCAGGGCAACATTAGCATTCGTTTGGACTCCACCAACTCTTTAGCTGCTAAATGTTCCACTAGCTAGCTCACTAACTTTATCCATTTGCTGTTTGGTGCTGAGCAGGTAGCATATTTCTAAATTCTAATATTTCACTAAAATCAGCTGCCTCCTGCTGGAAATACTCAGATAAAGTACAGCTACCTCAAAACGTGGACTGAAGTAAAGCGTTTGAGATAAATGCACCTTGTTATTTTCCATGACTGCATTTGGCTTTGCCTTTTGTTTACCCCAGTACAGCACTGACTGATAAACTCAGCCCAGCATAGTTGGCAGCCAAACCTGAGCCCAGAGCTCTGGCACTTCCCAGCCCGAGTCAAAGCACCTCTGTCTCTCCAAAATAACACCCACCTCCCTCCCAGTTAGCAGCCCCCCTCCCTCCCATCCAAATCCTGCATGCCTCTCGCTCCAATGGCTCCACTAACTGCAGCCAACAATGAGCTCACATCAGGAGTCAGGCTACACATTTACAGCCCTGGTTCTCTTTGCCCATCTTATGATGCACATTTATGTTAAAAACTATTTTATGATTCCAGACAATAAATTGAGTCTGTTGTTCATTAACAGCTTTACATCCTGCTGCTACTATACAGAGCTACTGAACGGTGGCAAAGGTTTGAGCAGTGTAGGTGTTTAGTGAGTGAGGTGTTAATATCCAGGGCCACCGATTGGTCAGTGCACCTTTACTCACATAACAGAAACACGCTATACATTCAAACTCCTTCATTTGCAGTTACTGAACCATCACACACTTTCATGTGACCTTGCCAGCAGAAGAATGATTTACCAGCAGCTTGACCTGAACTGTACACCGGGGGAAACACAGGGCTGATTCACTGAACAGTTTGGTCAGAAGATTAGAGGAGTCAGCAGAGCCTAAATTGTCATATCCAAGCTAAATTAGGTACATGGATGAGTCGTAAGTTAATGTTAAGTTACGTTTACCTACAAAATAATGCAACAGGATTTTCTCTAAAGCTGGATTTACAGTTATGCAATGAGGAGTCACAACATAACCAAAGAGCCTACATATGTAGCCGCGATAGCTACACCATAGGCTACACTAGCTAATGTGCACCTCCTCAAAAATGTAACTGCTCTTACTGTAGGGGCTACAAAAATAGAATTAAAGCATGCATTTCTCATTTTCTTTTGAGGTTGCTTCATCTGATTATTGGAAGACATTTCGGACAGAAATTCCATACCGATACCATTCACTTCAGTGGTACCGCCACAATCAGTGGATTTGCTTCCACAGAGCTTTTACGAAGTTTGTTGCAAAACGTCGACATTGCTGAACTTTCAGGAAAAGGAATAGGGAAATAGGGACCACCTTTCGTCAAAGTGACAGGTCTTGACCTTTTGACCTCTATCAAAGACCCCCCGCTGTGAGAGGTGGTGGTGGGGGGGGGTGGGGGTTAACAAAAGACTGGGGGTGCCCCCTGGGGTGCCCTGCCTGGGAGTGTATTATTTTATATTTTATGAAAAGATTAACACCACCTGTGAAAACAGCAGAGCCGGGGTACAGGGGGTCATGTCTCCTGCAGGCGAGTCCCAAATGGTTCTTGTGTATTAGGAAAGTCAAGACAGCAACGACAAAACACATGGTTGTGAAAAGAGACATCTCTGTCTTTCCCGCAGACTATCCTGTGACACACACACACTTTCTCTTCTCATTATCATATCTGTAATTTACAGTGTCAGTGTAGACTAAAGATTCATATCATTATGTCCTGTTGCATCTCAGCATTTACCAAAGGGCCTTTTATTGCAGTGCCTCACTCAATCAACTGCTGTAGCAGTTATGCAAAAACACTTTTATTCAGCATGATATGTGGACTTCACTGGAGAGAAAAAGGATCAGGGCTGGAAGGTCAAAACCTACTCGAGTATTCCTCCATCCAGTCAGCATCATGACCCAAGGACTTTTCATTACTTAAACCAGTGGCTGATCAGAGGTTCTAATTATAAAAGAGGGACTTTAGCCTTTTTTGCTGCCTTTTTATAATCAGCCATGACTGTTATAGGACTGTGGATAATGTTTATCAATGAGGAAAACAGCAATAACACTCCATGTTCAAATAAACTGCATAATGGATGGACAAGTTGTGTCACACTTTGTTTGTTTTTGTATGTGTAACAGATAAGCCACAATTTTGTTTGCTTGTTTCGCTCACTGCCACAATTAAGTAAGTCTCTCCCAAAGTAATGATTGTCAGAAAGTGTCCCTCTTTTGAGATAATTATTTGAAAGATACTGTACACCCTTGCATAGACAATCCAATCCATACTTGAAACAAGTCTGACTAGATTCAATCTAAACACAGGACTATTTCACTTTGTTTGTGCAGTGCACGGGTGTTCAGGTAGGACCCCATCCTTTCTCCAGAAGTATTCAGTATATGTTATGGCTTGTGTTGATTAATTCCCCTAAACGTAACAACAAATCATTTCTAAAGTACTACCTGTGCCGTGACACAGCCAGTACCAAATGGTTTATGTTTAAAGACAGCTGGACTCTTGGAGACAAAACATTCTTTTGGTTTTCATTCTTTGGAGGTCTTTGGATTCTCCTGACAAACCAGGACATTGAAACTATAACTTATAGATAGTGATACACATGGCTTTGACACTGGCTTTAAGCCCCTTCAACTGGATTTCCAGCTTTTTCAGCGGGGCAGAAAAGGAGGCCCTTGTGAAACAGGTCGAGGAGCTGAAAACTCAGATCCAAAGAGCAGAGGAACACAGTTTCTCTCAGAATCAGGTGATCACTCAGCTCTCCACTGACCTGGAATCAAAGACCAATCAAAACAAGGTTCTCTGTGACCAGATTGAGTATTTGACCAATGAGCTCCACAGAGAGAGGAACTGGAGACAGCAGCAGACCCATCTGTGCCACAGAGAGAGAGTCATGGGTCATGAGCAGTACACTCTGAGGATTCAGCTCAGCAAACAACTGGAGGAAATGCAAAGACGAGAAGAGCTGTTGGTGTGTAAGGAGAGGGAAACTCAGACAGAGCTCGAGAAGCTCACTGTTTCATACAGTGACCTCCACAAGGCATACGATGATATCGATTGTGCATACAGCAAGATCCAGGAATCTTATGACACTAACATCAAGGCAGAAAAACAGATAAATATCGACCTTAAGCATCAGCTCGAGACGCAGATGGTGTTTCATGCTAACAGGGTGTCAGCGTACCAGGAGCTGGTTCAGAGTATGAAGCGTGAGACAAAAGCCTTCCGTGAGAAAATAGAGCAGGACACCAAACTCTTGCAACAAGAGGCATCTGCGAGGGAGAAGTCTCTGTGCATGGAGTTGAAAGACCTGAAAACCCAACTCTATGAACAGACCTTAAAAAATAGTGAGCTTGTTGCTAAACTTAAGGCTAAAAAAGAAGACAGTGGGCCAGAACTTGTAGAAGAGGAGTCCCTTTGTGTTTCACAGGACCCAGAACCAGTGGAAGAGGCTGAGATCTGCGAGGAGAAAGCTACAGAGAAAAGGAAGAGGCCTTCTTTCTGGAAAAGAACCCGCCACTTCCTCGGCTTAAGGAAGAAAAGGAAGGAGAGGCGACAAGAGTCCACATCCAACAGCGACTTGACCTGAGCAGACTTTTCCATTTTGAGTGGCTGTAACTGTTAGCACTGCAGCCTGACAGACAGACATTAGCCATGTGGCTGTGTTCTTTCTGTGTGGAGTCTGCATGTTCCTCCCCGTGTCTGTGTGGGTTTCCCCCGAGTGCTTCGGTTTCCTCCCACACTCCAAAAGACATGAAGATTAGGTCAATTGGACACTTGAAATGTCCCAAATTAAAATAAAAATCTATTAGAACATTTAAAGGTAAAATTGTTGCCTCAATAATTGTATCTTGTAATAGTTACAGTTCAGTTGTTAATTGTTACTACAGCTGTCACAGTCATGATTGTGATTTGTTCTATTGATTGGTTGCCCAGCGTCAAGAAGCCTGTCAGACGGCAGACGCCAAGGGAGAAGAGCCATTTTCGGAGACGAGTGAAGTGACTGCAGGAAGCAAGTCAAACTTGAACTGCAAAAATGCCCTATCAAATTTAAAGGAAAACAACCAAACAAAAACATGAGCTTTTGTTTGGTTGAAACAATCACATTTGCCTGCCAGTGCAGTAAGTGATTTTCATATGATAAGATTTCTTAAGAAACCATTTGATTTACATTGCTGCTATACATCTGGTCACACATAGCCCGACCCTGGTGAATATTTATGGCATGCCACCTTAACCACATACTAAACTATATGTTTGGTCAAAAATATCCCCACATGTTAAAAAGGTTGTTCCTATTTTCACATCTTTCATCTCTCTCTTGTTTCCTTGGTCCAGATCACACTAACCAAAAAAGTGCTGCCTACTCAAACAGACATGCTTACCTTCAGTATGCTGTATGGTCAACACTATCGATCAATCAATCAACTTTTATTTAAAGTGCAGAATCACCATGTGGCATGGTCCCAATACACTTTACAATTAAAGAGAATACATAGGACAGAACATACAGCAAGTGAATAAAATAATACAATTTAAAATAAAACAACCACATTAAAGACATCAGTGTTAAAGGGATGTTTGAATATAATAAAAGTTAAAATAAACAACCACATTATGGATGTTTGTTATAGGTTAGGCTGAAATGAAGTGAATATAGGTTTTCAGTCTTGATTTAAAGATTTCAGCTGAATGTGCTTCTTTAACATGTAATGGAAGACTGTTCCAGAGATAAGGGGCACGGTAGGCAAATGCTCTGAAGCCAAGTCCATGCGAGGCCTTATAGGTTAAAAGAAGAACCTTGAAATCAGCTCTAGCTTGCACTGGTAACCAATGAGGAGAGGCCAGAATTACAGAAGGCGAGAATGGCCGTGCAATTAATTTTTTAAAATGTCATTATCTCGAGATAACAAGATAATCAAACAATTATCACGGGAAAACAAAGGTTGTTTCCCCTAATTAGCTTTCTTATAATGTTTATCAGACATCAGGAGTGCCATGCCAGCATGCATAGATGGCGTCTTGACAACTGTGGCAACTGATTTAAGCTGAAAATGTCAGATCAAGGAGAGCAATTACTTCAATCAAGGCTAAAACAGGCAGAAATTGCATTATGTCTTTTTGTTAGTGATAACATTCAGATCAGTCCTTGTCATTTAAGGAGAAGACTATGAGATAAATTAACCCGTTATCACAAGAAAATGAGCTTTGTTATCTCGAGATAACAGAATAATTAACTCGTGATCTTGACAAGACAAGACAAACAGCACTATCTTCTTGATAAACATAGGACTGAATTTTCAAAACATGAACACAGAAAATTAGGCAGCATGAAACCAATCCTTTTAAATACTGACAGACATCATACAGTATTTATCACGAGTGTTAAATGTGATACTTAGATTTCATCTAACACACACAAACAATTTACCTCTTTCTTTTTTGGGGGGCAAAATCACGGAGCTCTACAGTGAACGAGATAGAGGGTGTGGTTACAGATTCAAATGGGAATGTTGTACACAGGTCCGTTTGTCAAGGAGACCCACCTTCTGCCACCTGTATCTGGAGAGCAAGTGAGTGATTGATCCCTGGAAAACGTCAGATATGAAATCTTTACACCAGGGCACTTCAATCAAACAACAAAACTGAGCTTGACATGACAGCTCTTACTTTGTGTGTGTGTGTGTGTGTCTATAGACCCCATGCCAGTGGACAAAGAGCAGTACCATGGCTTCACCCAGTTTGCGGTGGAGTTAAATGAGCTGGACCATCTGACCAAAACTGTCATATAAAGGGTTATTTCTATAAATGGCAACATGCCCAAATTAATTCAATACTCAATTAAGGATTTTTTTACGGGAGACATTTTGACATGTCACAGCAGGAAAACCACAGGTGCAAATAATAAAATTAACATGGCCGAATTCCATTTAGCTGCTCTGGTTTCAGGGTCCTTGTATTGTGCAATCTGGCTTGCTGTCACTGTCATGGCTTACTGGGACACTTGAATAGAATGGAGCCATTGAGGTTGTTTCCACTGCAGGAACTTTCCCAGCAGAACAAGAACTTTTTGAGGAACTAAGGAAGCTGACCTTTGCTGATTGGTCAAGCACAAACACCATGGCTTCTTCAACTTGTGTACCGCTTTGTTCACAAGACAAGGAAGTAATGTAGACGTTTCCAGACCTGCCAACCTGTACGCAAATTTGACATCAAAGTAGCCTACACTGGTACGATTTATCTCTAAAAAGTAAGCAAAAAGCTGGTGACGCCTTGTGCGTTTGGCCAATTGTGCAGTACTCGAGTCTAACAGCAAGAGGCAGCAGCAATACGCCAACGAGCATCTAGCCTGCCGAAAAGTATAAGAAGAAGAGTTCAACCAATAACAGCGCTGGATTCGTTGCTGTTGCCTTGATTTGATTTGATTAACAAATGTGTAATGTCATTTCAAGAGACAGTAATTAGGACCCACAACAACAGCATCACTCTTGGCCTTGATTTTATCCCTCTCGTTCCCCCTCCTCACTCCAGTTCCTCAAGTGAGGACCGTTCTTTGAATTCCTTTGCTAAGGTAAACGGACTGGGGGGCGGGGCGTGGAACGTTGTGACTTGAGTTAAATTAACATTAGCCTTACGATACGTACGTATTTGATAGCTAGCTTGCTTGGTCACCATTCATTCATCACCATTCATTTAAGTTGGCAAAGTAAGTTATATTGTCGCAGATGGTTAAACGTGATGTTTCATAGTATTCGTATTGCAGCCAAACCCGTAATTGTAATAAGAAGAGCAGATCATGGCAGTCCCGGCTGAAAAAAAAAGCGAGTGCACGCGCCACAGAAATTCCTAGAAAGTTATCGGGAGAGATGGTGTGGGAAATTTTATTCACCAAATGTGGTATAATATTGATGAATCAGTATTGAATCATTGCAGGGTAAGGTCAGAGTGGTCAAATAAGTCATAATCAATATTACAGTATTATGTATAAGTCAATCAAAGTCAATCATATTGATAATGGTCAGGTAAAGTCAGGTAAAGTCAGGTTCAGTCATAATCATGATGTAGTCATGTGTTGTTGGATGTGGGCATAATCATAGAAGTCTTGTATTCTTAATTAAGTGCAGCAGCTGACAGTTGGAGGTTAGAGTGTATCAGACAGTGGGAAAAAAAGGGAGGAAACTGTGGTCTGGCTCAGAGCAGGCTGAAAACATCACAGAAATTAGACCAAGGTCAGCAGCAACTTTTAGCCCACAGAAGGAGGGGTGAAAGGGGTGGCTATAAAAGAAGATGTGTGCGTTGGATTGTCAGTTACTTCATGGACTGACTCAGGTTTGTGTGTGCTTGTATGCTTGACTGTTGGTTGCTCCATGAACTAACTCGGGTTTGCTGTACTTGTTGATTTGTCAGTAAACTCTATTCATATTTGAACTCTTTTGACTCAGTTGAATTATTTTTGAGTATTGAAGTGTTTATAGTGCGGTGAAGATCCTGAAGACATCTGGCCCATCTTTGGGATTTTTCTCCCACATTACATTGGCGAGCCAGCCAGGAGAGGCCGTGGGGCCTGGGGCTTGGACGAGGTCACTGCAGCTCTAACAACAGGGGCGCCTGATTTACAGGTAAGCAGAGCCACTTTAAAAATCTGCCTACACTTGTTGTTTTGAGCACGGTGTGTCCTCGCCCAGGTCACAGACAATACGTTGCCTCTCCTCCAAAGATCCTAGATTTAAAGTAAGAGTTCAGATGTGATTTGTGTGTGTGTTGACTGACTTGACTGACCAGACTTTGACTGTATTTTGCATTGGGAGAACAGAGGCCAGCAAGGCCTAGCATTAGCAGGCTAGTTTGGCCTGGTAGCTTGTTAACTTAGCATAAAAAGTGCACTAAAATACAAATATATATATATATTTTCAGAATCAGGAGATCGAACTGATACTGAAGAATACCATGAATAACCTGTCTAGTCTTGAAATATTGTAGTTAAATAGTACGTGGGGAGGAATATAATATAGAAAAGTCCTGCGGCTACCGCTTCTCTGTATCAGAGAAGGTCTGTACGGGTAGGTACCTAGTATGAGTTAAAGTCTTGTGGATACCGCCGCTTTATAGAATGATTTAGAGCAGGTCTGAACGGGCAAGCATTTGAAAACCACATCTGACGATACTGCCTCTGAGACGTCTGAGGGTCTGCACGGTCAGATGATGACAAAAAAACACCATGCGGCGACCGCTCCTAGGTAGGAGGTCTGCACGGGCAGGTAGTTAAGTAAAAAGCTGTGGCTACCGCTCCTAAGGTTAGGAGGTCTGAACGGGCAGCAAGAGAAAATAGATTAGGCTGTGGCTACCGCTTCTGAGGTCAGAAGGTCTGTACGGGCAGCAAGAGAAAAAGTAAAAGTAATAGCTCTGTGGTTACCGCTCCTAGGTAGGAGGACTGCTCGGACAGGCTATAAGTAAAAGTCACTGAGGTCAGTGACGGCCGGCTAGGGGGGTGTGAATGCGACGTTGTGTATAAGAGCAGTGTGTGTATGAGAGAAGTGTGTAATCAGAGTGGAGTGACAGTGAATGAGTACAGTGCATGCATTAAATCAGCTGATTAATTGGCTTTTAGAAAAATCACTGAAAACACCAGTGATAGCTTGAAATCATAAATTCAAAAAATTAAATTAGTAACTGTCAACAGTAGAACAACTGATGTGAGAAAATATCACCGAACGGAAAGAGCTAGCTCAAAACCAAGGCTGTAAAGGAGCCCTGAGTGGCTTGGCTGAGGAAACACCCTGTGCATATGTAAATTATTTCTTCCTCATCTTGAGAACTCACCAGTAAAGCATGGAATGAGTTATACAGTGATTCACAATTGATTAGTTTGTAGCAATTTTAGTGTTTTAATCAAATACTGAGTGATTTCAGTGTTTTCTAAGGAGAAAGAAAATAAGAAACAAATTGTTGTGCAGGAAAATACACAAAAAACACAAACTAACACATTATATCTTTTTTGACCGAGGTACGCAAAATCACAGAATGCGTTTTGATTGGATTCGGATCTGGATTCCGCCGCTCCTCCTCTGTATGCTCCAGTTCATCCTGTGTCAGACTGAGGGCTGGAGGCGGGGGGGACGAACCAGCCTGCAGCACACAATGTTGAGTGAGTTACAACCTCAAACTGATTATGACAGAATAAACGAAAAATAATAATAATCATAATAATAATCATAATAATGATAATAATGAATTGTATTGCGGAAATTTAACACACCGATAAATTCATATTGGTGATCTATTGGTTTTACAGGTTTTGGGAAAAACCTGGAAATATAACTTTGATTATTGTAGCACAGTAGGCATTTCAGTGCTGAATTAAATTATTGCAGGATGCAATGACTGTATTACAAGGGGGAATGTCAAACTCAGAGACAAAGTGCTCTGATGAAGTTGTTTGATTATCTGTTCAGATAATTGATTAAAACATATAAAAAGTGGAGATTAATAACATCAACAAAGGGATTGGTAAATTCTTAATAGTGTGAAAATTGATTGTAGCAACAAGTGGAAATGTTTTAAACTTAAAGTAATAGTAACAAAAATTAATTATCAGACTTTTTTCAAAATGGGATCAGGTAGCAGTAAGATAAAAGAGGGAAAGAAGACGCAAGGCAGGGACAGGAACATCTCATCTGTGTCTCAGTGTCTCAAAATGCAGGACCTCGACTCAGCTCCACCACCATACAACTCTGCCCAAGTCCCAGTGCTCCTCCAGCTGTACAACCAGATCTCAATCTCCTGGGAGCAACAGGGAGATTGGACAAGGACCTTCCTCTATCTCTGCGCTGCACCCGATCAGGACACAGACTCGACAAAGAATCAACGACTCATCACCAATCAGACCTGACAGACGAGGAGAAGTTCATGAAGTGGTCTCTATGCAGAAACAGCTTCATCAATGGACTGAAACCTGAAATTAGCAACGTGCTGAAACAAACATGCATTACTGTCTGTCATCAAAGCACATGCAGTGCATACTGAGAAAATCGTCAGAGAGACCAAGAAGAAGAAAGACAAAAAAGGAGAGAAAGATCTACAAATGGCTGTGATGATAATGTTCCAGAGTAAAACCAGCGGACGTGCACGCGACAGAGGCATCAGGGGCGTGGAAGAAGAGGAGGACATGAGCGCTCCAACGCAGGCTTTGTGTGCGGCAAACATGGGCATTGGACCAAAGCTAGTCCTGAGAGGAAGGACAGAAATCAAGCAGACTGATGCCAGGTGGGGCCTGAGGAGAGGCAGGGGTCGGCATCAACTGGTTCACTGACACACAGTGAGGAACATCCTGCACATCAGGAAGGTGATAACACCCAACACACACTTTTGAAGAAGGCAATCACATATTTAGAAAAGAAACCTGAACAACAATCCACACATTACCTGTTAAATGTTAAATACATATCAGAGGCCTTCATGAATACGCCTTAACACACACTTTAGTAAACAGGCGATTGCGCACACTGAGGTTAAACAGAATTAGAAAGGTCAAAAGGTCAAGACCTGTCACTTTGACGAAAGGTGGTCCCTATTTCTCTCTCAGGAGGCTCATATTAGCCTTGTGGCACCATCTAATGTTATACAACCTTGTACTGGAGTATAAACTGCTCCAGTCGTGAGACAGGAGTCGATGGTACAAATGAACTGTGTGAACATACTGTCCAGTTTGTGATAGGAAGCGTGAGTCACTTCCAGTATCATTAGTCAAATCACATACAAATGAATTTCACTGGGCCACTTTCAGGTGAGACCAGAGGCTCGTGACCTTTTAAAACACTGCAAAGTCTATTTACAAACCCCTCATCCAGCGGATTGAAAAACACTGATTGACCGGGTGCATTTCTTAGCAGCTTCTTGTAGTTTTATCTGGAACAGTTCCCTGCTCGTTTGTGCTTAATTAGACTCTTCCGCTGATGACTCTCCCTTGTTTGCCTCGTTACTGGCACGTCCTCTGAGGGAAAAGCCTCCGTTGTATTATGAAGGTCATAAGACTGTGAGAATATAACTACACTGTGATAAACTTTATACACTGTAATAGTTTTATGTGGCGTGAATTCAGTTTATTCACAGTATAAACAAATGTAATCTACTTTTTTCAGCAGTGCAATCTTTACCAACTTTCTCCTCCCTTTTTATGTGAGAAACATAAACTATAATGTTACCACAGCTATTGTGCATAGTTTTACATTTTTCAAACGAGGATAAAAACATTTTTTGGACATATTTGCGGAAACAACTGTTACTACTGTTGGAGGTGAAGGGATATAAACTATTTCCAGTACCTGCCCACACAATAAATTTACAGAGCTCGTCAGCAGTACCAAAAATTTAAAAGCACAAGTGTTACTAATGATGTTAACGATGTGCCTGTGATGACAGTGAGCCAGCATGCACGATACCACGACCCTGAAACATCGTTAATTTAATTATCTACACCTGTGCTTTTTCTACTGTGACATGTCAAAACGTCCTCAGTGAAAAAGGCCTATCACTGCAGAAATGCACATGCAACTTAAATGTCCTGTTTTTGGCAACAAACAGCAGGTATATATATTGTTTTCTAAGCAAAAATTAATTTTAATTTTATTTGGACTTTTCTTTGCTTTCTTAGTAAACTCCATCCAGCCTCCTGTTTCAGCCTCCTGTCACACACACAAACACGTTTCTGCCAATTCTGACAAGTTACCATTTGAGGTGTGTCATTGACTTGTCATTTTGGGGCAGTGGCGTGGCTGCCGTCCACTCCGGGTAGATGAACAGTGCGGTCTTTGTGCGCTCGGGACAAAGCTGGTGCTGTGAGTCAGCCAGGAGGACCTTGAGGAAGGACACCTGAGCACCAAAACACCTCCCTGCTACCTTTTTAACACAGGCTGTCAGATTTTGAGCTCATCCTTGCAGATCCACAAAAGGAAAAGATGCTCAGTTATCAGAGACACCATTGTTGGTGCATTTCAGCATATAAAATGGGTGCAGTGAAACAGAAAAACCTTGTTGCCACTTTCCCCTGTTTTGAAGGACTTGAGGGAAGCTGTTTGCCCAGACTGTTGACACAGCTGCAGCTAGAAAATACTTTTTCAGAGGGACCACTACTGTATCAGAGGTACATTACATGAGCCCAGATAACCTAAACTCTGCACAACCCTATGCTGAACCTTCCAGGAGAGAGATATCATATTTTGCATCTGATTTGAAGTCATAAACTACAGATTAGAATATTAGCACGTGCCACTGTTGTTTTACATGGATGCATTTCTAAAATTCCTTTTTTTAAATCTTTGTTTGGGTTGCATTCCTGGAAAAACTTTCTCACATACAGTTGGATAGCACAGTGTTGTAGAATGTGCAACAAGTTGTTAGAAACACTGCCAGGCTTTTTGTACATGCAGGGTTTCACCAGGATTATCAGTGATGAAGTTAATCCCTCTCATGCAGAATGCCTGCAGCCAGAGCTGCAGCTGTGTGTTGTTTTTTCATCATCATCAAGAATCCCTCAAAACATTTCTGCATTATAATTCATCTATGAAGGTTTGTTTTTCTGACTGAACAAACAGTCTCCATGGCTGTATAGAGGTACAAAATGTTATCGTCAACATGCTGACAATGACAATATTAACATGCTGATGTTTAGCAGTTCATTTTTACCATGTTTACCTTCTTAATTTAGCATGTTAGCATGCTAACATTTGCTAGTTGGCATTAAACACAAAAAACAGCTGAGTCTGATGGGAATGTCATTAGCTTTGCAGGTATTTGGCATATTTGGTCATAAACCAAAGTGTTGGACAAATTAAGACTTTGACCTGATGGTGGTGCTAGAGGAAACGTCAGAGGATCACCAAAGAGATTACAAGCCATCCTGAGGGGAACATGAATGTCTGTACCAAATTTCATGGCAATCCATCTAGTTGTTGTTGAGACACTTCACTCAAAACCACAAATGTGAACCTCATGATAGTGCTGGATGAGAAGTCAGGGGATCACCAAAGTCAGCAGGTTTTGTTGTCTAGGCAACGTTAATGTCTGTACTAAATCCATCCAGTAGTTGTTGAGATATTTCAGTCTGGACCAAAGTGGTGGACTGACCACTGGCCACGCCTCTAGCTTGGCAAAAAAATCATCCTCCTGCTGTTAATGTTGTGAAATTTAACTGAGAGCTGAGCTGAGTTTGAAAATTCCAACAGCAAAAATTTGGGATTTTGGAGCAGTAAAATGAGGGAGTGTACCTTTATCTATGACTTCATGCAATGCTACATAAATGTACACAGCATATACTATAAAGCTGTTAGAATTGGCATCTTCATACATACAATATTATCTTTGTGCCAACTACCACATAGTAGAATAATGTTGATATGCTGAACTCATCTTGACAAGGCCTCCAGGAATTCCTTCAGAACCCATGGGAGTCCTCAGGCCGTACTTTGGGAACCACTGGGTCATGTGAAATGCTCCAAAAGTATCAAACTGTATCAAAAATACTCTCCCTCCCTTGAGCTTATTTTCTTTAAGTATTTGTCATGTGCCTGACTTAATCTATCATTCCCTCAATCTGCGAGCAAAGGGCCCCTCAGGAAACGCCTGCCGGAGGCAAAGCAGGGCTCCAGGATTTCCAAAGGAAAAGGTGTTGAGAGAAACTTAATCCAGCGGGGGGCTGTGACGGGGGCTGTTTGTGAGGAAAGTCTAGTGGCAGTTTTGGAGAAAACGGACCCCTCAGCCTCCTCAGTGCTCACATACCTGAGATTCTCTGAGCTGAGCTACACAAGCTGATACCAAACACTGACCATCTTAACCGTGACCTACATTCAATCTCAATGTAAATGAATGCAACCTCTTTCTAATGCGATGTGAAAAATAAACATTTTATTATGTCATATTGTCGCCTGTGATCGTGGTAGTGTCAGTCCCTGTAGTGTACCTCAACATGCAGTCAGTGGTAGAGGATGTATTCAGATCCTTTACTTAGAATGAGTGAAAGTAGTAATACCACAGTGTAAAAATACTCCATCATAAGTAAAAGTCTTGTATTGAAAATGTTACTTAAAGCTGCACATATCAATATTTTCATATTAACAATGGACAAAGTAACACCACTGTACAACCGTGTTTCTGTACTTCCAACAACTCCAACAGAGCGATACATCGTCTCTTTAGCTGATCGCTTCACGTCAATTTCACCAAATGTTTGTACAGAGTCGCTGTGATTAGCTAGTTATGTGTCAGCTAACCCTGATTGGTTGTTTCATTCAGACCGGGTCCAGTTTTTAAAATAACTAAATACAAAGGCACGGACGCTCACAGACACACATTTTTGTAAAGGAACCCTTTAATTAGATATTGTTAGTGACACGCAATGGTCAAAATTAGTTATTTCAACCAAAATTATAATCAAATAATATTGCCTACTGCAGCTTTACATTTGACTAAAAGACTGATCCACCCATACAACTTTATTATATCCACATTATGATGTCACCCTTCTTGCATTTCTGGTGAAATATGAACCATCAGGCGCGCCTCATGATAACAACTTCTGTAGAATGGAATCTATTGTGATAATCATAAAACCATTGTCAAAAGGTTAAGACTGAATCATTGAGGCTATTAAAACTCATGTCTGTGCTCATTCTACTGTCTGTGTACACAGCTACCTTCTGTAGTCTATTTGTTACTCTTCATAGATCATTTGCTATCCATCTATTCTTTCAGGATGATATTAGCAGCCTTTTAAGTGTGGTCGGCTTTATGTGTTTGAATAAAAGTCTGGGTTTCTATGAAGCGTGACTGCGACTGAGGGACAACCTCTCCTTGGGATAAAGTCACATTGTGGGCCTCTGGTGAGATAACATGCCCCACCACACACCTGGTATCTCATGCCAGACCGAGCAGCTGCTGTGTTTCCACACCACGTTACCATGGATGTGGCTTGCAAACATTGAGGTCTGTGGGGACATAAGACTCACACTCCTTCTCTTCTATATACTAAACACACACATCTCCTCACATGTCAGTGAATGGGTCACATTAGTTAAGATATTGGCAGGGTATGGTATGGAATCGTTGAACCGCAGTCACACAAAGAAAGACTGCATCAAAAGAGGGTTTATTTTCACTCATGAGCATAAAGGAGCCGTTTCACCAAATCTGCTTTTCTATCTAATACTCTTTCAGTGCAGTGAGGCATTCACAAAATAGGTCAATGAAAGTACCTTAAGGAGAAAACATTTTTGAGCCTTTAATGATGGTTTCTGATTACGTTATGTGATCGTCTGTAAATATGACTCCAGCTTCAGTACAGGTGTTTGGGAAACATATCAGTTTCCTCTACCAGAGGTGGGACCAAGTCATTGTTTTGCAAATCACAAGTAAGTCTCAAGTCTTGGCTATGAAGTCCTGAGTCAAGAACAACAAGTCCCACGCCTATATTCTATATTCAAGTCTATATTCAAATAGACTTTAGAACATTTAAAAGCAAACTGATTGGGTGTGTCTGGGTTTGTTATTCCTGAGAAAACAATTACTGTAAAGTCATGACTCGTGTAATTTCCAAGGGGAATGTTTTGCATGATGCATCTTCTTTTAATTGACCACGCACATTTATCTCTTGCTTGTGCAGTGTGATTAGCTGCTGCAAGACAATAAAGAGTTAATTTGCTGTAAACCTTTTTTTATAACATAATTTCTTATTTTTGGGTTTGGAGAGGATATGATGTCATTTTAATTGGCATGGCTAAAGTCCAAGTGAAGTCGTGAGTCACTGGTGTTCAAGTCAAAGCCAAGTTGCAAGTATTTTGGGATTTTGTCAAGTCATCAGATTCGTGGCTTGAGTCTGACCCAAGTCCAAGTCATGTGACTCAGGTCCACGCCTCTGGCCTCTACGGTACCTCTGATCTTGACCCCACTTATGGCATCACCAACAGACAAGGCGCAAACATGACAAATGACAAGTGACATTAAATGGAGAATCTTCTCTTTACTGCTGCTTTTGTTTCAATGGAACTAACAGTAATCCAGAGGAAGAAGAGATAATTATGGGGATGAAATGGGTAACATTGGCCTTCTGACACAGAGAAAAGAGATTTTAAAGGAAATTATAAACACACAACGAATAGGCCCTCATCACAGTGTTTTTGATCTGTACAGCTGAATAGAAATTGTGTTGTTCGGTCTCAGCAACTGATGACATGGCCCTGACTAGGCACATGCAGTCTCTCAACTGCAAACAGTATAGTCCAGTGCAATTAGCTAGGCCTGTTAAGTGGTACATGGCAACAATACAAAATAAACATGAACCTAAGTTACAGTGACTTCTTCTGACTCCTAACAAAAACTCACAATCAAATAATATATTCTTTATTAAAAGTAAATTAAATGTATTATAATATTCATAAAGATATGCATAGATAAATAACTTGATGTGATATTTGTATGAGCTTTATTGTAAGATTACTAGTCTTTTATTGCATCTTTACATAAGACATACAGATGAATACCGACACCTGCTGGACAGATATTGAAATGCAATCCGTCTTTTAGGAGCCGCCCAGAAACTATTCTACGCTTTCCATTGGTTTAAATTTAGGAGAGTGCTATTTGATTGGTCACAGTTTTTTTCTGTCGGCCAATCAACGTTTTTGTTTACAACCACACACAAAGGTCATAGTTCAGGAAAATATGAAGTGACGCAACTAGCTGGCAAGGAAGGTTAAGCCGTGGGTACAACGGCCAGGAGGGAGCAACTGTAGGAAATCTACATTTCAAAGAAAATGAATTATATAGACACATAACCACGCTTCGTATTTTCTCCGACGATGCTGTGTTTGGGTGTAAATGTGGTGAGGTCGTCGCTGTCTTTACGAAAGGTTTGTAGCTAAGCTAACGGTGCAGAAGCTACTAAACTAGCATATGTTATTCCTAATCCTAGCAGATCTGACAGGTTGACTTTGACCTAACCTTTTCTTTGTTCACACCTGGTAGTAATATTTTCAGAAGATACACCGTATTGTTTCTTCAATTTTAACAGCGGAAAGTGTTTAATTTGTAAGACAGACTAATGGTACATGAAGTTAACTTCCGAGGATTTGGAAAGGTTGGGCTAAAGCTCTGACGTTTTTGAGTTAACCTAACGTTAGCGTAAACTACCATTGGATGTTTACACCTTGAACTTTACTGATGACATCCACAGAGTCTTTGTATCTGCCAACGTGTTTCGGTGTGTTTTAAGATTTCTGCGGTGATACTTACGTTGAAATTTAAACATCAATGCAAGTGTCACTCGTTAAAGCAATATTTAGTTATAAGAGTGGCACAGACTAGGACAATGTTTTGTCTATTTAATAGATTTATGTGTACTGAGCTGTATATAACAGACCTCTCTCACAGTGCACATTTTGACTAGTGAAACTCAGGTGTTGCTAATGATAATAGTAATAATAATGGCTGCGTTCCGTTTAGGTGTGCCACTGCCCTTTTATTGGTCCTGCCTGTCCACTTGTATATGGTACTGGGACACCTAAATGGAATAAAGCCATACTATACAGCTGTGATTTTCCTGCTGTGACAATTCAAACTGTCTGCAGTGAAAAGGGTCTAAACAAGATACATTTTCCTTCATCACAGTACATTTACTTTAGAGTCTTCCCCCAGTGGGTTTCGCCAAAGCATAAATAAAAATTCAACCAATGATATCACAGCTTTGTGAGCAGTCCTGTCTCTTTCATCAAACTGCCTCTCTCCCTGTCTCTGTCTCCCTTGCTTTACACATTTGATGATTTCCTTCATTTCAGATCCAACTACAAATACATCAACTTTAGATTCAAGATTCAAACTTTATTGACGTCTGCACAGAGAACAAGCTGCACTGCATAGTAGTTTGCTGTCCTCAGTAACTGCCATCCATAAAAGAAAATGCTTTAAAAAAAAATTAAAAGAAAAGGTTAGAACAGAAGAATACAAAATTGGGGAAGCAAGACGTTTTCAAAGTTTAAGATGAATCACAACATATATTCTGCTGTTTTTCAGCTGTGCATCCTCTCCCTGCTAAACCTGAGACATCCGTTCTATCATTACCCTCTGCAGTCGTGGACTGGAGGTCAACACAGCGGCACCGTTCGCTGCCTCTCTACTGGACCACATTTACCTGCTCCTCCCACACTAACTGACTCCTCTGAGTGCACTGAACCAGAACCTAGCCACAGTACCTCTGCCTGGTCTCCTGACCAGGGCCCACCGCCTGCTCCCACCCACTGCTGCATGAGTGGCTGTCATAACTGTGTGTGGATCGAACATGCAGAGCAGCTGTTGGCGTACTACCATGACGGAGGTGACAGGGCGCTCGCCGCTATTGAGGAGAACGTTCTCGACGAGAACCTTAAAACCTACCTAAAGATGGAGATCAGACTCTTGAAAAAGACGTGACTGATATATTTACTGCACAGTGTTGACATGGAATAAGTGTTATGAGCGTTCTTAGTAAGAACCTTTTCACTGACTGAGTGTAAGCACTTTATAACACATTCCAGTCAACGATTTTACCTCCACATTTTCATTTTCTCCTTCTGTGGGTCACACAGCTCATGTCTGCAGAACATTACAGAGAACTACCAGGTCTGCATGTGAAAAGTAAATGTTGACTTTAGGAGTCCATCTGTCCTGCCTGATAGACAAAACATTCAACTGTAGCTAATGATAAAACGGTTAAAGGATAATTCCAGTTTGGATGTTATTATGGTAGCTTTGTCCATCATTTCTATCAGTTATGATAACTTTGTACTCACCAAAATAATTGCTTAGAACACGGAGACATTGCTATATTCAATTCAATTCAATTCAATTCTGTCTATATAGCGCCAAATCATAAGTTATCTCAGGACACTTTTCATATAGAGCAGGTCTAGACCGTACTCTTTATGACAAAGTCACACAGGGCAAGAAACACGAGCAGCGAGACAATCAGACAGGTTGTAAACAAACTAGTCTGACTCACAGGAAGTAGGCCGTGGGTATAGGCGTGTTAGCGTTTTCAAAGTCCCCGCCGCTACATGAAACAACAACAACCTCCGAGCTAGCAACCTACACGCTGAGAATGGCAAGTCCCCTATTTCTCTTCCAAACAAGTTTGGTTAACCTGGGGTTTGATTGTCTGACTGCTCCTGTTTCTTGACCTGTCAGACTCTGTTTCCAGATCTCAGTATTTAACTTTGTGAGTACAGTGGGATCGTTACTGATGGGAATAATGCCAAACATTAGAGAAATCAGACCTAGGTTGTTTGAAACTGGAATTATTCTTTAAGTTTCAACTTGAAATGTAACCAACAAGCCTAACCCTAACCCTGTTGTCACATTAGTCTTTGCTTTAGTTCGTATGGTGCTTGAAATGGTGGGTTTTTGAAAGTGATTGCAGTTGTTACTGTAAGAAAATGAACATGTCAGGTAATGTCTTTGGGCCTCATGAGGAAATCCATTTGGTTTATTTTTACTTTTATTTTCTTCATTGTTTACTGTTTGATGCAGTAATCTGTGTAGTTCATTGATTCTTTGTCATGTTCCTTTAGTCATGAAGCACATTTGCACATTTGTTTTAATTATCAGTTTATTTGAAGTTTGAACTGAAGTGTTAAAAGTATATTTTTATGTGTTTACTGATCATTTGCATCATTATATTTAAGAGTATTTAAATGATGTATTTTAAATTTATTTTTAAGGGTTGTTTGTTAAATAAATGTTCTTTCTAAGATGAACAAACTGTTTTCCTCGGCAATCGGCAGATTGGGTTTGACGTGTCAGACTGTATTTCCTATAGTAAAACTATAGAGGTGGCTTCAGACAGAACACAAGAATTGGTTGCCTTTAAGAGATCAAGTAACAAGTAATCAAACACAAGTAATATATGTAAACAAGTTCAACATTGTTTAAATGTACATTTTGTAATTTAAGATGTATAAACATGGGTATTTGATGAGTGAAGGAGGCCTCTTGCAGACCAGCACTAACAGCCTGATGGATCACGTCAGAAAAGAAGCGGAGCACGTTTATTTCTGCCATGTTAGAATGACGTGTTTCAGTCAGCCGAGGTGAATCCAGCCTGCTGCCTGAGCATCTCACAATCTCTCAGGGCCACTTTCTGAGGTGGCGGTGACCCTGATCTCCCTGACTGAGTCAGCAGTAGTCAGGTAAGAGTGATGCACTGTAAGTCCAGATTACACCGTTGCCAGTGGGCAGCTCCAGCCTGCATATTCTTTGATCTGGGTTATATGGGGGATTACAAATGAGGCGTTTCACTGATGGTATACAGAACGCTGTACCCGACGACTCTGACGTGATGGAAAAAACCTCTAGACAGACTGCCGATGTCACCGCTGCCATGTGTCACTCAGCTTCATGCCAGTGTGTAATATTCCCCCAGCATGAAGCTATATCTGATCACACGAGTCAAATGTAGACACACGGTCAACTCAGTACTGTAGGTTACTGAGGGGATTCAAGTTTTGAAATGTTTACACTGATACACATACATACACAGTTTTTATTACTCCATGACATTCAATTCATTTACTAATCATAGACAATATAATTAGCCTCCCTGATGTTGACTGACGTTTTCTTTTCATTGGCAGCCTACCGAAAAAGCAGTAAAAATACCATATAGATCTTGCACAGATTTGAACCCTTTTTTCTGTCTTATGAGAGTGGTCAGTCACTCGTCAATAGTGTGCAAAGAGCCAGTCACGTGCCCTCGTGCCCTCCTGCTGAGAGCTTAGAGGTCATCAGGAGCGGTTGGATGGACGCCCCCTCACAGCAGTGATGACAAACAATGAGCCCCTCCCACTGCACGTGTCCTAAAAAAAAAGACAAAGAAACTGGGACAAATCAATTTTATTTGACTGTTAGCTAGCCGTTATATTGAGAGAGGTGAGCATTTTTAACAACTTAAAGTTAGTTAAATACATTTACATTTACACCATAAGATGTAGTGAAATGTCAGAGCATCACTACAGGTTGTCTTATAAATGAAGGTGAAAATGACTTGAAAAGTAGAATTCACATGTTATTTCTATAATGTTGTACAGCCCTGTTTTATTTGTGAATGTAAACTCTCATTTCCTCAAGATGAACAGCAGAAGACCAACTGTAGTGACTGAGAAAATAATCCCATTTAGTAGCTGTACTGGAGCGTTTGAGCTTTCATGTCCCTGGATTTCCATTAGCAGATGATATACATGGACTTTGTGGTGAGACTTTTTCTTTCTTAACTGCTGTTTCCAATGCCAAGAATGAACACTGAACCTCAGCATTTAAGCCAACATGGAGGAGAAGTCCCTGAAGTGTTCAGAGTTCCATGACAACTGGGTAAACCCCATCTGCTGATGAAGATCATGTGATATGATCAAAAGCACCAGAGCAGCTAATTAATGGACCTTGTGGTGAGATTGTTTTGTCAACTCAGTTTCAAGGAACAAAATCTGAAAAGTGTCACATGATGAAATGATTAATTCAAGTCGTGATGCTCTGAATTCTACATTAGGGAGACTTTGGATGTTTGTAGATGTGGATTTGGATGACACAATGTAAACTCTGTTTTAGGTAAAGGGGCGCTCTGTTGATTCTACACACATAAAGGTCACTTTCCTCATCATAAGGAGTACTACTAGACTGTAAAAACATTTCTTTAATGTCTTCTATGTCTTATAAAATAACCCTGATGATGACTAAACCTTTTTGATGCAAAAAATGGAGTTTGAAAGATGTGGGCATGAACCAGGCAAAGAGGCTCTAATGAGAGATGCTATCAAGTTGCACTGGAATTGTAGGATCCATACATTTTGGAACTTGACCCATACAAAGTCAGGCTGTCTCAGTCTTTGCTGCATGTTTTTTTTATCTGTCTCTTGCAAGTATCCCAACTTTATGGAAGTATGGAGTATCTCTTTAAAGCAAAAGGACGCTGTGGGTGTATCCAACTGAATTAACTAAGGAGAAGCCCTGATTAGCAGTATAGTGATTGATTTTAGGCGTGGAAGCTGGTGTTGGATTATTGCTCTGCTAAATGGAGGACACTCTCACTGCAGAGAATTACACTGAAATGTACATTAAGATGATCTAAGAGACGTTTGTAGGATGGAGGATTGAAGGTTTTGCCTGAAGCAGATGGTGAAACGATTGCATAACAACTTCCTGCTGCATCCATAATCTGCAACATATTCCAGGCTGTATTATCTCATGTATCCCATTGTCTCCAGTCAGTGATTTGATTAGCACTGCAGAGTGTTTTCTTGAATTTTCTGGAGACATATATAACAGTAGGCCTTTATCATGTCAAACAAATCAAACAAAATCAAAATGAACAGGTTACATCCTTTTCTTTCTTTTTTTTTTATGTTTTAATGTATTATGTGAAGCACTTTGAATTTGTGTATGAAATGTGATATACAAATACACTTGTCTTCCCCTAGTTTCATCACAAATACTGTAAAATGTCAAAAGTGGATAAACAGAAAGTATGTAAAATAATTTGTATTTATTGTAATGGTTTCCAAATCACAAATTTTCATCCAGAATCTACACTAAATCTTTGAAAACTGACACATTCTACAAATCAGCGCACATCACGTCACCATGACATTACAGATACAGCCTCACCCCCTTTGACCCAAACCCCATACATGTCAACTGTTGACATTAGAGCAGGGAGGCGGCGCGTTCGTAATCTCCTGCGGGGCTCAGCATATAAGAGGGGCCCTGAGCCCCGACTGGCCCTCACAGCAAGCCCAGCATAGAACTCCACTCATCTGCTGGACACAGCAGTGCTGCACTCACACCCACTCGTCTGGCTGGCCTTCACCCAAACAGCCGGTGAGTACATCACCACCATGACCACAAACAAAGCTATTATTGAGATACTTTGGATTTATTATAGTGGTAGTAAAGGATGTGAAAGACAGTGGATGATTGATGTTTCTATTCTGGAGCTGCATGGAAGTCAATGGATATTGTGGATATTGCTATTCATTTTTTACAGTTTCTTTTTAAATTTTGGCTGATCATAATGTGAGTGAACATATGAAAATAAAATACCACTTGATGTCTTGTTGTGTTGCAGATAACACAAGATTTATTCAAAAAAAAAAAAAAAAAGCAGATAGATTGTTTGAGCTGTCTGACCTCTGCCAGGATTCAAACTATAGTGCAGTGAAGACAGAAACAATCAGAAAACAACACTTATAGGAAATGAGGAATCAATTCTTTAACAGAAGTAGACCTACAACGTAGTGCATCAGTCTATTTGGTACCATAAAAGGCCTACAGTGTATTAGTTAGTGCCATAGATCAGACTACTACACAAATATTCTTTGGTGATATATATATATATATTTTTTTATAAAATATTAAAGCTGTCTTTAATTGAATACATTGTGTGGAGGACACTGGTACTTGTTTACTTTGTTTATCAGGCCTTTTGGTCTCCTTTATGAATCAGGCTGTAGATTTCTTGCTAAATGATTAGAGCTGGGTATTGTTTGAAATGTTTTGACACTAGTGCACATGTGATGTGGGTTTTGGCACTGATATCAAAATAATAAAATATTATTTATGAATATAGATAAAAATAAATGTTGTCCAGCACAGTCAGCTGTACAGAAACGTTGCCTGGATAGAACTATCTGATCAAAGAATTATAAATTTGACCAGAAATCTGATGCCAGCTTTTGGTACTTGACAGTTTTCGATAAGAACGTATTGAGGTTCAGTACCTAGCCTTATAAAGGATTTGCTAATGCTGTTGAGATCAACAATGCAACCTCTTTTTAAATATACAGAATCTTAATTCTAGAGCTTTAAACATATATTTAAGAGTGAAAGTGGTTGCAGCCGCACCATCTTCAAGCAGATAAAATGGTTATTGGTCATAAGACATGAAAGGCTGGATTTCCTACAAGAGTGGACAAACCAAGCACTTCAAAAATACATTCTTGCTACACATGGCATACGTTTATAGTTATATTTGGATATAAAACTACTGTACACTCTAAATATAGAGTATATTTTGCATGAACGAAGTTTGTTAGGCTATGGTGGCTAAATGATACACAATCACATTATTATTGAACCACTATAACCACATTAACAGTAACAGTTAACACTTATTCAGGGCAGTCATTGTCATTGGGACGCGATGAGCGGATTGATCATTTAGACCCTCAGTGCGTGCTCAGCATATCTGCTGGGTCGTCCTTGCTCTAACAAGATTACATTTAGACGGCTGGCTTGAAACAGATAGGGGGGGTGAGGGGGACTTATTAACTTGAGCCAGGGATTATGGGAAAATTGGGTCATCCTCACAGAACACGCTGCAAGGTAGTCCATCTCAGACATTCAATCACTGGGAAATATGAGTGTAAATCCCGCCTGGTGCTTGTCACACCAGTAAGAGGATTAAGGCCTGTAATGTCACACAGAGGTGACAGAGGCTGCTAGCTAGCTGTTACATGAAATTAATAGTTAAATAGAACATCTTAAATAATACCTTGCTGCACACAAAAGGCATTTACAGAGGCTAAACAGGTGGAAGTGGCTCATTTCTTCCATCTTTGTAAGTGATACCTTGGTTTGGATGAACTATCTGACTTTTTCTTTCTCCTTTCCAAAATGAAAAGATATCATCACGACGACTACGCTTCAGAGAGGTGTCTCTAAAGCCAACAGCCTGCACAGGTATCATAACTGCTCAAAATGAATCTTGAGCCGCCCAAAGCTGAGATCAAGTCGGCCACCCGTGTCACCGGAGGCCCCGCCACCCCACGCAAGGGGCCGCCCAAGTTCAAGCAGAGGCAGACCCGTCAGTTCAAGAGCAAGCCGCCAAAGAAGGGAATCCAGGGGTAGGATTTGAATGACGCACATTTTTTATTTAGAGGTTTAGAAGCAATGGCAAGTTAAAGTGTGTAATTTCTTTTTCTTTGCAGTTTTGGTGACGATATCCCTGGCATGGAGGGCTTAGGCACAGGTGAGTTCACTTTAGGTTTTAAAATGCATTTCATATCAGTTTCTATGATCTGCAGGGGCCTGAACAAACTCTGTCTTTTTTTTGCAGACATCACCGTCATTTGCCCCTGGGAGGCCTTCAATCACCTGGAGCTGCATGAGCTGGCCCAGTACGGCATCATCTGAGCCTTCCTGCATCTCCCTGAAATCCTCTGAGGATTGCAGGCCACGTCCATGCACTTCAGACCATCTGCCTCAGGCTCCATCTCCTAACTTTACATGGAACTATTCCTAACAAACTACCATAATGAACTGTAACAAACACAAAAAATGGAAAAAGTGAAAAAAAATCTACAAAAAAAACAATTACCTTCTATCCTCTTTCACCGGATTCTTCTTCTGATTCTGCAGTTCACACACAGCTTCTGCTCATGTTTAGGATCTTTTGATTTGATTCTCACTCTCTTCACTAGCTCTGCACTGTCGCTCTAAACTACCAGCATCCTTTTCTCTTCTCTTGCTGTCCTACATTTTCCTCCTTTCCTCTCCTTTTCTATTCTTCTCATGGACAAAACATGAAACTTACGCAAGCAAGGCAGCCTCAAATTGAGTTTAAGTGACAAACCCATGAAGTGGGTGGGTTCCCATTTCACGTGCTTCGGCGCCTCTTTTGCCATCTGAAAGACTTGTCCATCAACACCAAATATATAAAATACGAAACCTGAATTCTGTAGAGACTGGACACCAGCTTGCCATTGCTGAGCGTAACCTTTCAGTGGGATAACGTTAATAATCATCAGATATCCCTCTTTTCCCTCTGTTTTGACCAACCTTTAACTGCACCCATCTTTGCCCAGGATACAGAAATATCTTTTCTACCATCATTATATGTAGAAGTCTGATGCATGTGGGGAAGTGTTTACAGGAAAAACATCTTAAAAACCAACTCAGCAGAGAATATATGTCCAGGAAACCACAATTCCTTCCTTGCAACAAACCAGTGTGTGATTTGGCAGGGCAATAGTGTGTATTGTTCATCATTTGCCCACATTGACAACTCATCTTCCATCATTGTGTTAGCTTGTGTTAACATTAGTTTCATATCTCTTCTCATTTGTAAATCTCCCTTGTATAATATTAATGTATATGAAATTATATATTTTGTTTGTTTCTCATACTTTCACACAACACTGTTGTGCTGTGTGTTTATATTTGTGTTTTTAAGATCATTATTTTAGCTCTCTTTTGTCGTTATCTTGTAGATTAAGACATTTTACATTTTCCTCATTGTCCTTCATCTTCCATCCATCATTCAGAGTTACATTGATTTGTTTTTTGATTTCATTGTCGTTTCATCTCCATTGTCCTCGTCATCATCATAGATCTGTCATTCTGTTCATGTTTAGACAGTGATGTATTGCCCTCCTCAATCAAACTTGTACCAATCTGTTGTACACATACGATCAATGCATGCACACCTTTATACTTGTAATGTCATTTCTGTAATCCTGACTTTAGCTTTCAGAACATTGTTCTAATCAACAAGATAATAGCAAAGAAGTTGATAACTTTTCTCTGATGATATAAAGCTGGTGATGGAAGAGTTGGTGGATTTGTCTTCACATTATGTTTACAATGATTACACTGTAGTAGTGAGGGATGGCAGAGGGATGAGCGGGATGGATGTTTCGGTACACGCCCAGATCTGAAGCGATGTGTAATGGAGCTTTGACCTCTCTACAGGGTGAGGGAAAAAAATAAAGCATAAAAAGAGGAAAATACAAATGGAGATTTATTTATTCTCATCAAAATTGGTCCTTGGATGATGAGTTTGTATCTTACTTTTGATACTGATCAATCTTTATTTTGGTTTTGAAGTTCAAATGAATGTTTATATATATTTATATGCATGCATACATACATGCATGCACACATAAACACACACACACACACACACACACATCACAGTATCACAATGAACACCAGAAACATTTAAGTCACATATAATATAATATAATATAATATATCAGCTGTGTCATATCATGTCATTATAGTAGTGTGGTTACAAATAGGTTATTATGTAAACAACACACACGATCACATTACAACTTTTTTAGATCATTGCAACTCATTTAATACATTAATATACTTATAGGAAAGGGGAAATTTATAAATTGATATTATAAACACAACACCTTACCATAGGCCTAAAATAGATGATACTTTGTTCTATTAAAGTAAATAAAGTAGTGTTATTACTAAAGTTACTATTGTGTTAACATTAGGCCTTCCAGTTAATGCTTAGCAAGTAGGGAAAGGTCTGCACTCATTCACCTGTTCTGTGGTGACAAAAATGACATGTAATGCCCATGTGCATTGTGTATGTACCCTGTGCCTCCAAGTTCCCATTAAATACAGTGCACACAGCAGTCAGGGCCACACATTTTCAAATAATCAAATTATGTGCAACTAATTTACAGTGAACCTGGGGGTTTCAGGGCCCCTGGGGTCTGGGGCCCCGGGGCAGTTATTCGCCTGCCCAGTTGGTAATCCAGCCTTGGTCCTGCATATATTTCCAATATTTTACAACATCACTTAACGGTTGTGGCTTCTTTGTTGCGCAGTGTCTTCTACATTATAGGTGTTGTACAATATGTACCACTGCAATTGCAATTAACAAGGAAGCGGAACGTGCGTTTTCAGCTTAAAAAAAGCTTGTTTCGGCCGTGGTCGGTTCCGTGTGGGACCAGTGGGAAACGGTCGGACACTAATGTCTGCAACACCCGGTGTTTGAGTTGTGGGATGGAGTTTCGTTGACAGACAGCAACGCTACGTGAATTTTGTATTTAGTGTGTCTGTCTACTAACACAGCGATATCTATTGGGAGCACTCACCCGAGCAACATGGCAGATAATATTGTAAGTATAGCGGCAGGTTGTATTAACTCCAGTGAGGGGTCGAGTCGGCTAATGTTAGCTAGCTAGTTAGCCGAAGTCCGGAGTGATGAGGCAGCAGAATTAGCTTGGTAGCTAACGTTCGCTCGCTGTCATTAGCAAAGAGTGACCGGGGCCTGTTTAGCTAACCGGCTAATCTTAGCTCTTTGGCTAGCTGACGACATCCGAATAAAAAGGGGCATCGTTGGCTGCATAACCGACACAAATTAAATTATAAAAATGAAATATTGTTTAGCATGCTCAGCTCATTAGCCAAACATTAGCTTGAATGTGCTCGGGGATGTAATGGAAGCCAAGATGTTGTTGATCCACTAAAAGTGATATTTTGTTGACTGTGAATAAGCCCCCACACTGTGACAGCTTTAGTTAACCTTGTCTGGTGCAAAGTCAACATCTTAATGTCACAAGCCCTTTGTTGAAAAGTAGAGGCTCATAAGCTAACGTTAACATTACTTTTTTGCACTGTCATCGTTGTCATAATATCCTGACACTGACACCACTGTAAAGAGGGGGAGAAGAGGAGGTGTAGGGCCCGTGTTGTGACTGACAGGTGCTGGGAAGTCATATTGAAACAGTATGAAGTCCACATTATTTTGGTTTGTAAGTAGCTAACAATGGAGCTTTCCATCCCAATTGTTTGAGCTGGTAACTGAAAATAGTTTGTGTTTTGTCTTTTTTAGGTCATCAGGGTACAATCCCCAGATGGGATGAAGAAAATTCCGTCTACCAAGAGGGAGACAGCTGCTGCTTTTTTAAAGAAGGTACATAACAGTTTTCTAGTCAGAATGGGTTCTGTCAAATTCACACGTCTCTTAATTTTTTCAGACACCATAGGTAATCACATTGTTACAAGTCATTCTCTCGAGTACATCATGTACACCACATCTTTTTAAGCATACTATCGCTGCAGTAAGTTCCCTGGGTTTTTGCTTGTGCCTGCTCATTGTTCATTTATGTAAGAAGAAGCTGTGCAGAAAGTACCAGAGTAGGTCAGTCCTGCACTGCTCCTGTGTGCCCTGCTGGCATCCACTACTGACATGTGGCTTGCTGGGGGACATTTGTTTGCAGGAATTGTAGTGGGCGCATTGTTTTGCTCGCCTGTCATCACAGCTGCTCACCAGGTTGTGGTTTACGACCCAGGCACTACAGAGAAAATGGATGTAGATAATACACGCATACAATAAATAGATATACATTTGGTCAGAACAATCCTATCTTAGTTTTGTTCCATCTGGCCTCTATTAATAGTTAAATGTGCTTTATAAATAAACTTGACTTAATACGTAAACACACAAAAATAATTACAAATGCATTTGAATTGGTGGATTTGAAAAACCTAAAATAGAACCGTATTCCAGCAGACCGGTCACAGTGGAGCATTGCAGCAGCACCTCATTAAAAATGTATGTATCTGTAACCTGCAGATCAATGGAAGGAGTAGTTTTCCTTCCCTGCCGATGTGCAGCCAGCGGGTGGAATTGAAAACCATGGGTGTGAGGCAGACAGGGCAGAGACAGTCTGAGCCCTGCAGGTTGTATTTCTGCAGCTGAGACAGAATAAAAGGAGCTCAAAGTGATGTTCTGTCTCATACAGTCTGACAGTGTACAGTTTCATCCAGCCTACAGTAATAATATCTTACACTGTGTTTTTGTGTGGCGTGAGAAAAATAGTGATTTTATGCTCAAGGAACTTCAGTGCTTCTGACTGTTCTCTGCTTAGTTTTACCAACACTGACCTTCAAGATAAATAAAAACGCACAGAGTGCTAACTGTGATGCCACTGGTAGATACTTTATGATGGTCTGTTGTTTTCAATGTCATGGGATCAATGTAGGGGTGGGCTATATGGCCAGAATCTTCTCTCATGGTATATGTAATTTTATATCACGGTAACTGTTGTCTAAATTCAATTAAGAAATGGTTTAAAATAGCCATATGGTACTTCATGCTCTGTATTTACAATTTCACTCTCCTCCTCCATGTTTTCTTGTCGCTCTCTTCTTCTGCGGCGGTTTGCAAACCTTAGAGGTGCGTTACCGCCACCAACTGTCGCTCTCACATCATGTGAGAATGTGGTAAGCAGTCCTGCTGCCCAAATCACGTTACCTTGCGAGGCAGCTGGATTCGCGAGATCTCGAGATCACATGAGAATCCAGCCCTGATTTGCTATATAGCCTGCCCTGAATATATAGCAGAGACACTAAGGGATAGCTGCTGCGGTGGAAAAGGTTTTGCCATATTTCTACTGGTGGACACATTTCTACTGTCGCACGGTATATACCGTCATATCACCCAACCCTAGATCAGCTGTCTTAGCTATTTATTCTGTATGAAGTGTCATCACGAGTTCAGTTTTTATGCCAAGATGATTCTTTTCTTATGGTAACAGTACAAAAGTCCACTAATGGTTGTTGAGTTAAGTACACCTCAAGTAATGAAATACAGGAATATGAGCAGCAACAGGCTGATTGTCTGCCTGATATGTGATGTGATGATAAAAGTGCTATGGGATACTCTGTCGGCTGGCCAGCTCAGAGTGCTCTTAGCAGCTTAGTTCGGCTCTCTCTGTGATGACCTGAAGAGGAGTTCCTGCAAGCAGAGTTTCTCTCGTGCCAGGAGGCTCTATGCTAATCTGTTTTAATAGGGCGATTGGCATCATTTTAAGAGTGGACACCTTTTACACATGCACCTTTTTCAATGGCACATGTTGATCTGAATTGCTTCCTAGAGTGGATTCCAAGGGAGAGCAGATCTTCTGAGACATTGTTCTAATGATCAGCTCAGACTGACTGAGACGGGCATTGTGTATTTTGATCCTCTCAACATCAAATGCATTTCATGGTGTTGAAAGTTAGCTGTGTTTTGATTCCCATATAATCAGCACACTGTTTCTCTCTCAGGTGGCCAAAGAGTTTGGGTTCAATTCCAACGGGTTTTCTGTTTACCTGAACCGCAACAAGACCGACGAGATCATTTCCCAGAACAAAACTCTGAGCCTGCTTAAGATCAAGTAAGTAAAAGCAAATAGCGTTGAGCATTAGTTAAGTCTAGGTTTTACAACTCATCCCTCATTCAAATTAAGCTCTGTGAGTCCTTGAAAATACACACCTGTAGTAATGTTTTAAAAATCAAGTCAAATTATCTTTTTACAATAGAGATAATTCAATCAATGTCACTTACATTTACCTTTTTTGACAGTGTAGTTTTAAACGTATTTGTTTTGTCTTATCTCCTGCGTAGGCATGGCGACATGCTGTTTCTGTTCCCTTCAGGATCCTCTTCCTCTTCTGGGGAGGTGATGGACACGGCCACCCCACACTCATCGTCATCACTACCATCCGTCTCATCTTCCTCATCCTCTTCTTCATCCTCCATGATCCCCCGGTCCTTCTCAGCACCCCAGGTCCAGGAGGATGAGATTGATCAGTATCTGGCCAAGCAAGACGGCAAGATCTACAGGAACAAAGACCCACAGCTGTAAGAGAAAGACCTACAGCAAACATCCAAGTCAGATACAAATGTCAGATACCTAATGATTCTTTTCTTGTTACAGATGTCGCCATGGTGCCCTTGGAAAGTGTGTGCACTGTGTACCGTTAGAGGCAAGATAATTCATTCTTGTTTCTTTAACTTGACGGACTGTAATGCTACCACTACTGTTTATTCTGATTTTACTTATTGAAACCCTGGCTTCTTTATTTTTGACAGCCTTTTGACGAAGACTACCTGAATCACCTCGACCCACCAGTGAAGCACATGTCATTCCACGCTTACCTGCGCAAGCTGACCGGTGGAGCTGATAAGTGAGTCTTAAGTTGTTTTTAAATTCTTCAGTTGAAAAACACACATTCAAATTCTAGTCCAGTTCTAACACTGTTTTGATCTCCTGCAGAGGGAAGTTTGCCGCTTTGGAGAACATCAGCTGTAAGATCAAGTCAGGCTGTGAGGGCCACCCTCCCTGGCCAGAGGGGATCTGCACCAAGTGCCAGCCCAGTGCCATCACACTGAGCAGACAGGTATGTGCCCGTACCAGTGAGTGCAGCAGTAGAGTTGATGACCATCATTACAAACAGCCAAAAGCAAGGAGTGTTTTGAGTCAGGCTTGGTGTGCCTTGATAACGTGATAACATTTCTGTGAGATTATAAGTGATCCTGGAAGTGACATTAGCTTGCAGTGGAAATTAATGCTAAAATAAAAAAGATAAGATCGAACCGCCTACCCTGTGATTTGTGGACTCTGCCTTATGACTGAAGAAACAAACGTCAGCTCATGTGTTGGCGCCATGTCTAAAAATGCCCTAAGGAACACATGAACACTGTTGCATGAATTTAGCTTTCTCTGTTCTTCTCCCAGAAATACAGACATGTGGACAACATCATGTTTGAGAACCACACCATTGCTGACCGCTTCCTGGACTTCTGGAGGAAGACGGGCAGTCAGAGGATGGGATACTTGTATGGCAAGTTCACTGAGCACAAAGACATCCCTCTGGGCATCAGAGCTGAGGTGGCTGCCATCTACGAGCCACCACAGGTGAGGGATTCCTTCTAAATATATCACTGCCTGCTTCAACTCCTCGAGTCAGTTTGAGTGTCTTTGTTCTTTTCCTTGGTTTTTAGTATTCTGTAATTTGTCCTTCCATCAATGAGTAAAACACTGTAGTAACTCTGTTTGTTTGTTTTAATTGAATGGTAACACTTGTCCCTGTTGTGTGTCAGAATGCCTCTCAGAACAGCCTGGAACTGGTGGAGGATCCTAAAGCTGCAGCTGTGGATGAAATTGCTGCCAAACTGGGCCTCTGCAAGGTCGACCATCTTTTCTTGTTTGACACTGTGCCTCCCAGTTACCTTAGACCTTAAACAAAGTGGTTCCTTAACTTGCTTTCACACTGAATTCTGACAGTTTGCACTTGAGCAGTGTGGCAAACTTTGAAATTTGAATTCAAGGTTCAAGCAGATTTATGCTTCCTCTCCGTCAAGGTGTTGTTGCTGTCTCTTTGGCACAGGAATTGATTTATTATCATCAAAGAATTTAACCGGTTCAACAGGAACCTTTTTCTAGCAAAGCAAACTGCTTCACACTGGTCTGTTACACATGGATATGTCGGCATGGTTACCTTGATGGGAATGGGCAAATCTAAACCAGGTTCTGCCTGCCAGCATACAGTGCTTTCTGTTCTTGGTTCAGTGTTTTTGGATGAGTTTTCCTTTTTGGTGATTGAATTAAGATGATTTTACTCTAATTTTTACAGCTGCACCTAATGATTATTTTTGTATTAGATCAATCTGCAGATTATTGTCACAATTAATGATTTGGTCTATAAAATGTCATAAAATAGTGAAATATGTCCATAAAAATGTCCCAAAGCCCAAGATGACATCCAAAACCCAAAGATATTCAGTTTACAATCACAGAAGACCAGAAAATATTCACATTTGAGAAGCTGAAAACAGCGACATTTTAATATATATATATATATATATAAGATATATCACTAATCAAAATTGTTGCAGATTAATCAACTAATTGTTTCAGCTCTACTTATTTTATCTGTTTCCTCTTCTCTGGTTATCAGGTGGGCTGGATCTTCACTGACCTGCTCTCTGAGGACACGAGGATAGGCACTGTCCGCTACACGAGAAACAATGTGAGGATGCAGCTCGCTCAAAGACGACCTCGTCATCAGACTCGTCATCAGTGTGCTTCTGTCTCTCATGTTTTATCCTTGTCCTTACTTCTGTTAGGAGTCGCACTACCTGAGCGCAGAGGAGTGCATCACGGCGGGATATTTCCAGAATCATCATTCAAACCCTTGCAGACTCTCTCGAGATGGCCATTTTGGCTCCAAATTTGTGACCGTGGTGGCAACAGGTACGTCTTTGTACACTCCATAATCTCTATAACTATTCCTATTGATAGTATAATTCTTGTCTAAACCATGACATTTGGTACAAATAAATGCTTGTTAATACTAGCTAAAATGATTTACTATTTTTATTTATGTCAAGTTTCCTGTACTGAAGCTTTTAATTTGAAAGTAAAATATCATTACTTGACATGTGAAGCAGGAGAGGTGTTCTGTACTAACAACATTAGAGGACATAGAAATGTGTTGTCAAGGGTCCATTTGCCTTTCCCACATTTTATTTTTGGATCTCACAGAGTTGAAATTTGGTGATCACCTGTCAAAAAAAGCAGTTAATTTTGAAAAGTTAAATATTTATGTGCGTTGTTTTCAGTCTTAACTTTAAGCCGAGTCATGTGTAATTGCAAAACCTGTGGTACTGAGAAACTTAGTTGCAAATTACACTGTGAAAGTGTAACTCAGGCTTGTGAGGTGCCTATTTTATTAGTTTTTAATTCCTCTCAAGTATCTACATGGCGTACGTAGTAATTGTGAGGCCAGCGGAAAAGTGTAATACAAGCCAGGCGCTCTCTGAGATTCTCTGTTTGGTCTGTGGGAGCGAGGCCAAGTGTTTACACTCTCCCTCCATTACAACCTTGTAGGACCTCCTTGTGTATTTGCTTCAGAAAAGCCCCAAAGGTAGCAGTGACCTCACCCCTGTCATTTGCATTAATGAGGCCCAGGCAGCCAAAGCTGACGTCATGACTACACATTGAATGCCAGCAAGCGCAAAGTCCATCTGTTTTACTTTCCCCTTGTGTAAAGACGTAGTCCCTTTGCAAATGAGTTGCATGTGTGAAGCTGAAGAGCCTTTAGATAGACACTGAGCACACCTTACCGACACTGACACAATGATAGTTTCATAATGTTATAGCAGTGTGCACAACTTCTTTGTTGGTATTTTAACTGTATTTTTACACTATCGGGCTGACTTTGTTTGTATTGCTGGTACTAAGCATCTGATTGCAGAAGTCAAGTTTAAAACAATCAGAATCAGGTTTATTGCCAAGTAGGTTTCCACATACAAGGAATTTGCTTTGGTATTTTGGTGCATAACAATAAACATAGTAAGCAGAGAATATAAAGAAGGAAAAATCACAAAAGTCAGTTTTATCGATTCAGACGGGTATAATGTGGTTCGTGGTACTCGTTAAAACGTTTGTCTGTCGCTGTGTGCAGGTGGTCCAGATAACCAGGTGCACTTTGAAGGATATCAGGTGTCCAATCAGTGTATGGCTTTGGTGAGAGATGAGTGTCTACTGCCCTGCAAAGACGCTCCTGAGCTGGGCTACGCTAAAGAGTCCAGCCCTGAGCAGTACGTACCAGACGTCTTCTACAAGGTAAGGCTTCATACAACCTGTGTTAAAATGTAACTGTCCATAGTATATAATGGGATATGGTTTGTTTTTAAGAATACACAGTGACTGAGCGTTGCATATTACACTTGGACTGCTCGTCTCTTTAGCCGAATAATGACATCCAGGTACTTACTGTGCTATTGGGGACAGGTATTATGAGTCGGTTCCTCCAGGTGTTTGGTTCCAGATGTTAAGATTGTTGTTTGATTCTGACCCTACTATTTTTTTCCTCCCTCTACCCAAAAGGACAAAGACAAATTTGGAAATGATGTCACGTTTCTAGCCCGGCCTCTCCCAGTGGAGTACCTCATCATAGATGTGAGTAGGAAATGGCTTTTCTTGTCTGTGGTCAGCAGGTGTACGTGTGTTTAGTTTTTGTTTTACAGATCTTCTTTACACAGCATAAATTCTTATTAATACAATGTACTACCACTGCCTTTCTAGATCATTTCCCTGTTTTTTCTTCTACAGATAACCACCACTTTTCCAAAGGACCCCCAGTACACCTTCTGCTCCACACAACGCTTCCCCATTGAGAACCGTGATATCCTGGGAGAGACACAAGTAAGGCATTTCTGGATAAACTTCAGTTTATCTGAACCTTCTCACCTCTGTTTCTGGCTGGCAAAACAAATTCATACATTTTCTTGTTAAATATAGTTAGAGGAATATTGTGTTTAAATAAACAGTCTGAAGTGTGGTAAATATGCCTTAAACCTTCCAACAAACCACAAGTTGTTATATTTACAGTACATGTTGGATTGTGTTTAGTTCAGGTGTGCAGAAATAGACAGCGTCTCAATCAGCATCTCAAACCTTCTGTCCTCTCAGTGGAGGCTGTACACTGTTGTACCTGAAGTTAGCAAAACCCTGCTGACTCTTGGATGGATTGGTGACTAGCTTACACTTTGAGTGGAGCTTGGCTTGCAGTAACACATCCTAAATCTATCTCTGTACTGGACACATGAGATGAAATTGATCTTCTTATGTGAGTCGGTGTAAGACAACATTTCAACTTTTCATAGTTTGACTGTTTCAGTGTTACAAATAATCATCAGATGTTCTTGATAGTCTACTGAAATTTGTAATTATTGAGCATGTAGAGAGTTACAGCAGCCACACGATTAACCATATAATTAAGGTGTCTGAACCTTTTGTCTTTCTTGAGTCCACTTGAGCCTTAATCTCTGCGTTAGTGCCTGAGAAAATTAGGGTGACCATTGGATTCCATAACCTCCAGAGGTTAGAGGAAGTTATACATCTTGGTTTTGTTGTTTGTGTGTCTGCAGAATTTCCACAGTTTAGCAACATACCTGTCCCAGTGCACCTCCACGGCATTCCTGGACATCGTGTCAGACTTCCATCTGCTCCTCTTCCTCGTTACCAATGACGTCATGCCGCTGAGAGTAAGACAACACTACTTTTCCATTTGTATTGCAGAAAATGGGTCAGAATCTGGCCACATTCCTTTCCAATCTGGAAGTGCTTACTGGTGTGAGGATGTTTTCACTCGGAGCCTTTATTCATGCAGATAGATTTTCAAACTGGTTTGTGGCCCGTCATGACGATCAAAAGCGTCTTTGATTTAAAAAAACAGATTTTTTTCAGTGTTTAGATAATAATGAACTGCTTGATCAGATTTGCATGTCCTGTATAAACTCCAGACTTACAAAACAACGAGGTGTGTGTGTGTGTGTGTGTGTGTGTGTGTGTGTGTGTGTGTGTGTGTGTGTGTGTGTTTTCCTGAATCTGTCATTGTCTAGCAGATAGATCAGAGTTTGTGTTTGTGTTTGCAGGACAGCATCGGGTTGCTACTAGAGGCAGTGAGGACTTCTAACGAGGATCTGGCACAGACCTGGAAGAAGTC